>ML266018.1:0-11258 GCA_005239495.1 Nicotiana undulata | reverse complement strand
GACCCAGTGGACCGCATTGAGGGAGTCACCTTCAGTCCACCCAGAGCTTCAAGGTATCCCGCTGGCGTTCGTGGGCCTTGGTGTCTCTCCTGCTTTTGGATTCCTCATTGTCTTACCTTTTCTCCTAGTTTCAAGACAATTGTATATTTCTTTTCAGACTTTGTATTTAGTACTCAGTTAGATAGTTCGTGAGGTTGTGACACCCCGATTTTGGGATTTTACGATGTTATGCTTTTTTTACATTTTCATTATGCGTTTTTGAAATATTATTACTTTTCTGCCGTGAGAACTTTTGAATTGATTCGTGATGTTCATTAAAGATTTGAAAGTTGATGGTGTGGGATGTTTTCGGTAAAGATTGAGCGTTAATGAATTTGAGTTATTTCAGCAAATGGTTGAAGGTTAATAGTTTTAAATACTGTTACGTTGTGTTATCAGGGTAATAATGTAGTGTACGTTGGCTTGTCTAGCCGGTTCAACGTTAGACGTAGTCACGGTCTGGAAGGTGGGATTTCCGGGTCGTGACACTCAAACCGCCGAATGACGCGCTAGAGTTCAAAACGACCGGTCGGGTCGTTATACAATCTCACTTCAAACCTCACGAAATTACTCACCGTGTCACATAAACCGCACATAACTAACCCTCGTGCCAAACATAGCCCTAAGGCCCCAAAATTCATATATAATAAAGGAACTCAAGTGTCAAGACAATAACATGTATTTACGGGTTCATGATGCAATAATCAAATAAGTATGTAAACTATCCGAAAATAACACATTAAATCCTTTTTAAGATAACATATGTTCTAACATGATTTCTAACACAATTAATTTAGTTTATTAGTTATGTAATTGAATAAAGCAAAAGTCAAAGAATCACTAGGTTCATCAAAGTACAAAGAAAGTATATAATTTCCCATTCCCGAACATGAAAAACCATGGCACATGCATATATGCATGTCACCTCATTTATGCATTATCTCTACATGTGGAAAACAATATCATTTAGTAGGAAAAATTCCCTCAGCAAAGCTAGCAAGACACTTGCCTCAAACAAGCCAAATTGATACACTAGAAGTGCCATCCTGCACAATCAGCCTCCGAACGACTCGAAACTAGCCAAAAACAGCTCAAAATCATCAAAGAATGTTGTAGGAAGCAAACCCAAATGATAAAGGTCGAATCTTTAATTAATCACTCAAAGTCAACTAAAAGGTCAACCTGGGTCCGTACCTCGGAACCGAACAAAATTCACAAATTCCGACATCTCATTCGAATATGAGTACAACCATATTAATTGCACTCAAATCCCACTCCGAATCGATGTTCAAATCTCAAAGATTCAATTTAGAAAGTTTTAGACAAAAACACCCAATTTCTCTTCTGATATCATCAATCAAATGAAAAAATCGAAGATGGAATCATGTAATATAATCAAATTCGAGTAGAAAAACTTACCCCAATTCATGTGGTAAAACTTCTCTCCAAAATCGCCCATATCCGATCTCCCCAACTCAAAATGTGACCAAATAACTCAAAGTTCAAAAATAGAGTACTTATAGTCTGCTCCAGGGATAACATTCATGAACGCGGAAGAATCACCGCATTCGCAATAAATAAAAATGCACTGCCACGAAATAACACTACGCGTTCGTGGAATTACCCTCTCGAATACGATGCACATAATTGCTAGACCTTCACGAATGCGGAAACAACATCGCGAAATTGAAGAATGGCCCATCTTGACTGCCCAGCGTAGCTCAACTCTACGCGAATGTGTAAACATCGTCGCGAACGCGAAGGCTTAAAGCATGAATCACCGCGAACACGATACGTGTAGCGCGAACGTGAAGAAGGACATCTCCTAACACTACGATTGCGTCATTACCCTCGCGATAGCGAAGAACAAATGGGGAAGAAGAAATCAGTAGAAACCAGCAGTGCCAAAGAACATGGAAATGATCTGAAACTCACCCGAGCCCCTTGGGATCCCGTATGAACACGCCAACAAGTCTCAAAATATAACATGGATCTACTTGAGGCCTCAGATCACACATAAAAACAAAGCCACGAATCGTACCCTAAATCAAACTTAATGAATTTTTAAACTTTCAATTTTCAAAACTCGTGTCGAACCACATCAAATCAACTCGGAATGATCTCAAATTTTTCAAAAAAGTTTCAAATGGCATAACGAACCTATTCCAACTCCTGAATCAATATTTGAACCAGATAACAACAAAGTCAACTCCCAGTCAAACCTATGAACTTTCCAAACTTTCAAATTACCAACTTTCGCCAAATATTGTCGAACCTTCTAGAAATATCCAAATAAAAATTCAGGGCATACGCCCAAGTCCAAAATCGTCATGCGAACCTAACAGAATCATCAAAACTCCAATCCGAGGATAAATATATAAAAGTCAAACTTGATAAACTCTTCAAATTTAAAGCTTCCAAATTGAGAATTATTCTTTCAAATCAATTCTGAACCCGCCGAAAATCAAAACCGAAGATACACACAAGTTATAATACACCATATGAAGCTACTCAAGATCTCAAATCACAAACTGAATACTAATGCTCAAAACAATCGGCTGGGTCGTTACAACTTAAGAAGATGAAGCTTTCCTAAAATACAAAACAACAATTAACCATATAAGAAACAAAGAATCACACTCTGTACGGAGGTCCCTCCTAATAGATATCAATAATCATATAGGAGCAATGTTAATAAATAATATCAATTATCATATAGGACCAATGTTAATAAATAACATTAATGAATCCTCAAACCAAAGGGACCGCAAGTGGCTAATTCTGATAATTTTATAAATCTCATTTGAGTTTCGTTACCTTGGATCAAAAGTACACCTTTTCATGAACTTGAATAGTCATAAAACCTTAGAATTATACTACAAAGAAGAAAAATAGCCTTACTCCCTCATCAAAACATAAATATAAGGGATCATTTGAATATAAAAAAGAAACTCTTATAAAAGAAGTGTGATCATTGTTGGTTTTGTTTCTTCTCCTTATTACGATGATCCTATAAGATGGTCCTAATATATCTTAAATAAAGATAATTTATTGCATAATGAATGAGTTGCATTTAAATAAAATAAAATAAATCTACAGAATTCATATAGCACAATTAAAGATGTGATCTAGAAATCAACGCAATAGATAAAATCATGAGAGGCTAGAGATCATATCCTAAGTAGAGACAAAAATACTATATGGCTCTGACATCTGCCTAAACTTTGATAGGCAGATTTGTCGGATACGTGCACTAATGGGGGATAACAAGCACCTGATTAGATAGTTTAAGTAGGCTCAAGTTGATCAAGAAAGAAAAAACTATTCATAATACTTTCAGTGAAATAATCTTAACCTTTGGACACCATTTTCTTGAATTTGGATGAATTTGCGGATTAAAGACCATAAAGGCCACCCATTATGAAGGAACATATGTCATATATTTTATCTTATTTAAACATCATATGTACTGAGTAAGCTTTTTTCCATATTTTAGCACTACTTTTGAAAGATGCTTATCAACATGGTTTTGATACTACCAAATCAGAAAAGTTAAAATGTTACATGTGCATAAAGAAGTTTGATGTTACATTGAGACTTCACTACAAAAAAATGTATAAGTGACTAAAAATACTGGGCTATTGAGAGAGGATCTTCTACGTGGAAAATTTGGCATGGCATAACAACTAGGTTCAACAATTGGCATAAAAAAACTTAAGTTTTAGCATTTGGCACATGGTATCCTAAAGTTATTCTCTTTATTTTAATGATTCAACCATCATCCTAAAAATAAATTCCATCAAAATTATTTTTATTAAAAATAGTAAAAAATATTTAAAACCCTCTCTCGCTTCTGTCATAGCAACCAACATTCTAGAAATTAGGTTTCATTTTCTTCAATAGTATCTGAAAAATCTTCCAAATTTTTAAAATTATTTGTCTAATTTTTTAAATTTGTATATAAAAATCTATATAACACAATAACAATTATATTATCGGTATATTACATTGCATATAAAAAATTATATTAAAATTCTATTTTCCTTCCTTATATAGCACATTCCAGATTGAAAGCTCAAGTTTCAAGAGGACTCCACATGTGTATCCCCCATTATATTTCGTGTATATCCCCATATACAAAAGTATCTCATTTATATCATGTATATCTGTGTATATCTATGAAAATTTATGTTAAATATACGATATACAATATGATATACACAAACGTTCATAAAAACTTATATGTGATATACATTCTTTGTATACGATATATAATATGATATACACATATCGCCATTGATATTTACATCTGAATTTCTATCTGAAACAAGTCTAAATCACTTCTTATCTTGCTCAAGTTTTGTATATAGCCTTTTCTAGATGTTTACAACCAAGTTCAATCACACCCACTCGTTCAATCCAATCCGAGAGAGAGAGAGAGAGCGAGAGAGAGAAGAAAAATAAAGTTGACGCTATCTTTTTTCCTATTTTCTCTCTTAGTTTTTGCTTCAAATTTTTTTGACGTGAGATCGACATTACTTTTCATCCCACCGATTTTTGTGCATAATTTACAATAATTTTTGCTAGACCATGAGAGATAAAGGGGAGAGATATAAGTAGAAATACGAGGAGAGCAATGGAGAGGGAAATGAAAAGATACGTAGAGAGGGGGTTAGAAAGAGAGATAGAGAGAGAATAAATAGAGAGTAGGTCTTTTGAAATTTGACTGTACAATGCTAATTTTTTTATGGCTCCCTTTGCCAACATAACTTAAGGTCAATAATTTGCCAATCCAGCTTATATGTTGTTACCTGGTGTCAATCTCCTCTTTTACATGTTACGTAGTAACTCACGTCATCATTGGGCCATTACCAGCAACTCACCACCAATATTGAATCATTTGTATTTGGGCCGAATGGTCTTGATAATTTAACCTAAATAGCCATTCACCTAATATTTTAAATTAAAATTAGACGGTGGATAAGTAATATATCCATAATTAATGATAATATATCTGTAATGGTTTATAATTAGTTATAATCTGTATATACCTATTAGAAAAAATAAATAGTGAATCTGACCGATTATTTGAATAAAAATCAATTTTCTCTCAATAGCCATTCCGTTTGAAGTAGCTATGTAGAGTTTGCTTAAAAAGGCATAAGAAAAAATCTTTCTCGCTAAATGACCATTTCTTTTATTTGATTAGGCTTTATAGAGTCTAGTAAGTAGTAATACACTGTCACGACCCAAGTCTCCCTCTGTAGGGTTTCGTGACGGCACCTAGTCTCTACGACTAGGTAAGCCTAAGATGTGCGGAAACCAAAATGTAAAAAAAAACAACACATTAATGGAGGACAAAGCAAAAACAATACTATTAAACTGTGTCGCTCGGCATTTACAGCTTTACTCTGCCCAAAACCCGGAATATCAACAACGTCACAAGTTGTATACTATATCTCTCTACAACAAAATTGGAAAGTATTTATGTCTAAGTACTATGACTATACTAGGATCAGGAAGGGGACTCGGAAAGTTCTGCGAACGCGGCAGAAATACCTCACGGTCTCCAAAAGTTGCTGCTGCTCCTAACCTCGGTACTGCGTACTGGTACCTGGATCTGCACATGGGGAAAACATGCGCAGAAGGGCGTGAGTACTCCACATTTGGTACTCAGTAAGTGCCAAACCTAACCCCAGCCAAGTAGTGACGAGGTCAGATTGAGGCTCTACTGAGGTTGCAAATAGAACAATTATAATTTAACAGTTGCAAATGAATGAAAATAATTAACGGAAATTTAAAATAAAGCTAGAAGGAATAATGTAAAGTAGCCCTCAACTAAGCACAACATATAACTTAATAGATAATTGTGCAATGCAATACGAGGGGAATGCTCCCGGGTCTCAGTCCGTAGCCCCAACGTAAATATGCAATGCAGTACAAGGGAAAAGCTCCCGGATCTCGGTCCGTAGTCCCAATTTAAATATGCTATGCACTACAGGGGGAAAGCTCCGGGATCTCGGACCGTAGTCCCAATTTAAATATGATATGCAGTACAGGGGGAAAGCTCTCGTATCTCGGTCCGTAGTCCCAATTTAAATATGCTATGCAAGATGTATAACAAATGCAGCGTAATTCAATAGTTTATGAAAACAGTAGGCAATATAGAGTACAATACTTCATCAAGGTTCAAATAGTAGTAGTGAGCGAAAAAAATCAGGTAAAATCGGTTGACGTGTTTAAATCTTAAGTTGTTACTCAGTCTATAATGATCACAATAATAATAGAATGGAAAATGAGGTATGACATAGAAAGAACGAAGGAAATCCAGTAAAATAACCCATGCACGCACCCGTTACCTCACGTACACGGGATTTTTATAGTGAAAAAAAATCAGTTAAAATGCCTAAGGGAAACATCCCCAACACAGAGTTAGGCACGCCACTTACCTCGACTGCGTAAATCAACTCTGTACCACTCTCTTGCCACGAGTATCCAACTCCAGGTGACCCAAATCTATTCAATTCAATTGCATATTGTAAATATCATTTCAAGAAATCAAAGTAACTAATTAATTCGAAGCTAATACGCAAAATTAGAAATTTTGACAAAAACGCCCCTCGGGCCAACGTCTCGGAATCGGGTAAAATTTATATTTTCTGAGCCCTGATTCACTCACGAGTATAACCATATGAAAATATCTCAAATCGGAGGATAAACACCCAATCAAAACCCCAAAAATCAGTCTAGGAAGTTTCTTCCAATTTTCCCCAATTTTAACTCCAAATCTCGAATTTAAGGGTGGAATTTAAGATTAGGAACATGGAAATTAACCTATGGTGCTTAGAAGTCACTTACCTTGAACACCCAAGTGAAAAGTCCCTCAAAGATCGCGTCTCCCGAGCTCCCACAACTCAAAATGGTGAAATAACATAACCCTCGGATTTTTGGAATATGAACAAGGATTTCCGCACCTGCAGTCCCTTTCACCGCACCTGCGGTACCGCACTTGCGGAAAAGGCATCGCAGGTGCGGGTTTCGCTTAAGCTGGACAGAGGTCACACCTGCGGGCTTTTTTTCGCTGGTGCGGCTCCGCACCTGCGGAAATCCAATCGCACCTGCGGAGATTGGGAAGGCCTGGCCCAACCTCGCACCTGCGGCTAGGGGGCCGCTCCTGCGAGCTCGCACCTGCGGGAATTCCATCGCAGATGCGGAAACACCAGAAGAAGATCTGGTTTAGCTGAGTTCCAAGTCCAAAATTCCTCCGTTAAGCATCCGGAACAACCCCGAGGCCCCCAGGACCTCAACCAAAACCACCAACTGACCCCAATACCTCATCCGAATTTAGTCGAGCCTTAAAAACACGTCCCATAACATCAATATATCCAAAAATGCATAGATTCAGGCCTAAGAACTCAGGAATTTTCAAGAATTCACCTCCGACGCCGAACCACGTCTAAACTCGTCCGAATGACCTCAAATGTTGCACACAGGTCAAAAATGACATTCCAGACCTGCTGTCGCTTTCGGAATTCCATTCCGAGTCCGATCTCAAAATCTCACCTATCGGTCGAAATCGCCGAAATTCTAACTTTCGCCAGTTCAAGCCTAAATCTACGTCTGGCCTCAAAAACACATTCTTAACACGCTCCCAACCCCGAAATCACTCAACGGAGTCGACGGATTTCCATTCCGGATCCGTCTTCACACAGCTCCCGCTCCGGTCTAATTTCTAAGGTCAAAGCTCACCTTAAAGGATTATATATCCAAAAACACTCCAATTTTCATCACTCGACGCTCCGACTCGATCCATTAACATAATAAGACTTGGGAGAAGCAGTTATTAGGGGTTCGGGGCGCTAACTCTCAAAACGACCAGCCAGGTCGTTACATTCTCCCCCTCTTAAGAAAATCGTTCGTCCTCGAACGAGTAGAGAACATACCTGAAGCTGTGAATAGATGGGGGTACTGACTCCGCATGTCCTGTTCGGTCTCCCAAGTCTCCTCCTCGACCGGATGACCCCTCCATTGTACCTTGACTGAAGCAATATCCTTCGACCTGAGCTTTCTGACCTGCCTGTCCAAACTGGCCACATGCTCCTCAACATAGGATAAATCCTTGTCCAACTGAGCTGAGCTGAAATCCAAAACATGTGTCGGATCACCATGATACTTCCGGAGCATGGAAACGTGGAATGCCGGATGAAAACATGCTAGGTTGGGAGGAAAGTCCAACTCATAAGAAACCTCCCCAACCGGCCGTAACACCTCAAAAGGGCCAATGAACCTCGGACTCAGCTTACCCTTCTTCCCAAATCTCATGACGCCCTTCATAGGCGATACCCGAAGCAACACCCGATCACCACCCATGAATGATAAATCACAACTCTCCGGTCTGCATAACTCTTCTGTCTGGAATGAGCTGTGCGTAGTCTATCCTGAATCACCTTCACCTTGTCCAAGGCATCCTGGACCAAATCTGTACTCAACAATCGGGCCTCGCCCGGCTCAAACCATCCCACTGGAGACCGACACTGTCTTCCATATAAAGCCTCAAACGGCGCCATCTGAATGATGGACTGATAGCTGTTATTATAAGCAAACTCTGCAAGGGGCAAGTACTGATCCCATGATCCTCCAAAATCCATCACACAAGCACAGAGCATATCCTCCAAAATCTGAATAGTGCGCTCGGATTGTCCGTCTATCTGGGGGTGGAATGTTGTAATGAGATCAATCTGGGTACCCAGCTCACTATGCAAGGCTCTCCAAAAATGCGAGGTGAACTGAGGACCTCGGTCTGAAATAATAGATACCGGCACACCGTGCAACCGGACTATATCCCGCACGTAGATCTGGGCCAACCTCTCAAAAGAGTATGTAGTCAATACTGGAATGAAATGGGCTGACGTGGTCAACCGGTCCACAATCCCCCAAATAGCATCATACTTCCTCAGAGTTCGAGGAAGTTCAACCACAAAATCCATGGTGATCCGCTCCCACTTCCACTCTGGAAGCCTTATCTGCTGAAGTAATCCTCCCGGTCTCTGATGCTCACACTTGACCTGTTGACAATTGAGGCATCTGGCTACAACTCCACTATATCCTTTTTCATCATCTGCCACCAATAGTGTTGTATCAGATCCTGATACATCTTCGCGGTACTGGGATGGATGGAGTACCGCGAGCTATGGGCCTCCTCAAGAATCAACTCCCGAAGTCCATCTACATCAGGTACACAAATACGGTCCTGCAGTCTCAACACACCATCATCAGCTATGGTCATATCCCTGCCACCATCCCGCTGCACTCTATCCCGAAGGATCCGAAGGTCAGGGTCATCATACTGGCGCTCCCGAATGCGGTCATAAAGAGAATATCGAGCAACAACACATGCAAATACCCGGTGAGGCTCAGAAAGGTCCAATCTCACGAACTGACTGGCTAAAGACTGAACATCCAAGGCTAAGGGCCTCTCAGCTGCACGAAGATATGCCAAACTACCCAAACTCTCCGCCCGGCGACTCATGGCGTCGACCACCACATTGGCCTTCCCCGGGTGGTATAATATAGTGATGTCATAGTCCTTGAGTAGCTCCAACCACCTCCTCTGACGCAAATTGAGATCCTTCTGCTTGAAAATGTGCTGTAAACTCCGGTGATCCGTATATATCTATCAGGGAACACCGTATGTATAATGACGCCAGATCTTCAGGGCGTGAACAATCGCTGCCAACTCAAGATCATGCACATGGTAGTTTCTCTCATGCACCTTCAAATGTCTGGACGCGTAGGCAATCACCCTATCGTCCTGCATCAACACCGCCCCCAAGCCAATCCTCGAAGCATCACAATAGACAGTATAGAACCCCGAACCGGTAGGTAGTACTAACACTGGAGCTGTAGTCAGGGCTGTCTTGAGCTTTTGAAAGCTCTCCTCACACTCCTCAGTCCAAATAAAAGGTGCGCCATTCTGGGTCAATCTAGTCATGGGTGCTGAAATTGATGAAAAACCCTCCACGAAACGGCGACAATACCCGGCCAAACCAAGGAAACTACGGATCTCAGTAGCTGAAGACGGTCTGGGCCAACTCTGCACTGCCTCTACCTTCTTCGGATCTACCTTGATCCTATCCGAAGATACCACATGGCCTAAGAATGCCACAGAGTCAAGCCAAAATTCACACTTAGAGAATTTGGCATACATCTTCTTATCTCTCAAGGTCTGAAGCACGGTCCTCAAGTGCTGCTCATGGTCCTCCCGTGACCGAGAATATACCAGAATGTCGTCAATGAATACAATGACGAAAGTATCAAGATGAGGCCAAAATACGATGTGTATCAGGTGCATGAAAGCTGCTGGGGCATTGGTCAGCCCAAATGACATAACAAGGAACTCGTAGTGACCATATCTAGTCCTGAAACCAGTCTTCGGGATGTCCGACTCCCGAATCTTCAAATGATGATAACCCGAACAAAGATCAATCTTGGAGAATACCCTGGCACCCTGGAGCTGATCAAACAAGTCATCAATGCGGGGCAATGGGTACCTATTCTTCACTGTCACCTTATTCAACTGTCTGTAGTCAATACACATCCGCATCGTCCCATCCTTCTTTTTCACAAATAGCACTGGGGCACCCCAAGGTGACACACTGGGCCTGATGAACCCCTTATCAAGCAATTCTTGTAATTGTTCCTTCAACTCAGGAGGAGCCATGCGATAGGGAGGAATGGAAATAGGCTGAGTGTCAGGCAATAAGTCAATGCTAAAGTCAATGTCTCTGTCGGGCGGCATATCCGGAAGGTCAGCTGGAAAAACATCGGGATAATACCTCACAATTGGGACTGAATCAACTGTAGGGGTGTCGGCACTAAGATCTCTCACATAGGACAAATAAGCATCACACCCCTTTGCAACCATCCCCTGAGCCTTAAGAAAAGAAATGACTCGACGAGGAGTATACTCTAGTGAACCCCTCCACTCTAACCTCGGAAATCCTGGCTTAGCCAGCGTCACGGTTTTGGCGTGACAATCAAGAATAGCATAGTGGGGCGGCAACCAGTCCATGCCCAAAATAACATCGAAATCTACCATACTGAGTAATATAAATCATCCCTGGTATCAAAACCACTAATAACAATCAAACACGACTGATATACGCGGTCCATAACAAGAGAATCTCCCACAGGAGTAGAAACATAAACGGGGGAACTCA
>ML266017.1:67860-80700 GCA_005239495.1 Nicotiana undulata | reverse complement strand
TTTGAAGAATTCCCGTGCAAGTGTTCTGTTTTGGACTTAAGAATTAACTGGGGGGAAATTACCCTGTGCGTTCGCAGCACATGCACTGCGTTCGCACAAGGTTGCCGAAAATACCATCCGCGATCGCGGGGAACCAACCGCGTTCGCACTGAGTTACTACCCCCTGCCCCCCTAACACGCCTAACCCTGTGCGTTCGCGACCCCCGTGGTGCGTTCGCACAGGAGGACTTACCCAATACTCCGCGATCGCACTGCTTAATTTTGACCCCTGCCCCAAGGCCCTCACTTACCCTATGCGATCGCAACCCCTCCCATGCGATCGCACATACCAAATTACCATACACCAGAAACTGAATCAAAACACTAGATTTTCCTATCTTTTTACACCCCGTTAGCTATCCGAAACTCACCCGAGCCCTCGGGTCTCAAAACCAAAAACACACACGTCTCCCAATACATCCTACGGCTTGTTCAAGCTTTTAAATCATCAAAATATCATCAAAAACACGGAATTAAACCTCAAAACTCTTAGAAATTTCTTAAACTTCTAAATTTTCCATTTTTAATCCGAATCACGTCATTTCAAGTCTGTTTTACACCAAATTTCACAGATAAGTCACATAACATATAATAAACCTGTTCCAGGCTCCGAAACCATAATACGGGCCCGGTAACACGGTTTTCACATAATTATTCATTTTCAAAATTCTTTATTATTTTCAAAAAATAATTTTCTTTAAAAATTTNTAACGGAGGCTCTCAGAGCCTCGGAACACAGATATAGCTTAAATTACGTAAGATGACCTTTTGGGTCATCACAACTTGTCATGACCAGAATTCTTTTTTTTATATATTGATATTCCTCAGAAAACATGTTGCAACAAATATAGCCCAATGTTGAGCTATAAAATAAAATTGTGATTTTATGAAGTTGGTATAAAAGATTTTGAGATAATGAGGATACAAATTCAACTATCATATATTTATAAATTATACCCAAACTATTATCAGAAAAAAAAAAAGACAAAACAAATATACTCAATATGTTAAAGAGAATGGGTTTCTCCTTTGTTTCTTTCACTTATATGGATTAGATTTTTTTCCTTTATCAATTCAAATATTTTACTTAGACAAATTTATCAAGAGGACTTCCAGGGGTTTCTGCTATGTAAAACAAAAATTGTAAATAATTTTACTCCTTACGGTAGGATCCCAAGTGAACATGGACATTTAGAAATAATAAAAAGTAGAAGAGAATCCTCTTAACTAACGAAAGGTAGAATAACCAATCAATATAATTTGCAAAAGAAATAAACACAATCACTGATAATTTAATTCATCAACCGATCATCTACATGTTTTGAAGAGCATCAACTTATATAGCTGCCATCAAAAAGATTTGTATAAATCGACAAAATAAAAAGTACCAAATATCAATGATTCTATTCTTAGTTCTCTCAGAATATTATTGCAAAAATCCAGGTGAATAACATAATACATGTATCTATGTTATGAAAGAAAAAATAAATTGGCTTTAAAAGAAAACCTGTAAACACACAAAGCTGGAGATTAAATGAATCTAGTAATAGCTGCAACTTCGAATTGCGATGAAGTTCATGAAGATTTTGGAATTGTAACTCTTCTTATAGAAGTGTTTTCAAATATACAAAAAATCGGATTCATAAACCAAAAAGAATTTGAGTAGGACACCATTTGTAGGAGACCATCGAATGTGAACAAGACTCCTATATGATTTGTACATGCTTACTATATTAATAGGATTTTTTTATTTTTTCAAAAAAGATATATATATATATATATATATATATATATATATATATTATTAGTGTTTATATATAATCACAGTTTTATCCAACTTAAAATATACTTATCAAGGATAAAAAAAGGCGAATAACATTTCGATATATCCTTCGTGCTTTTGATATAGTTCAGCTACTAAATGTAAATATTTTGTGGCGCCGATTAAAACTTATAATAGTTCTGGCGCTGGTTAAATTTTGAATTACTTGCATCGCACTCGACTTCTAATATAAAATCACGTATTGGTTTTGTACTAATACAATCTCCACATAATAAATGGAGTACACTCTATTATAAAGACTATAAAGTAAAGATAAGTATAGAGAGAAATTGATATATTATTCAAATTTCAAATTACGTACATAATGAATTGAAATATTCTCTATTTATAGAAGAAAAGAAGTTGTTGTGTAAGCTGCTACTGTATCAGATATAGATAATCAACTACCGAGAGTGATGTTTATCCAAACATCGTACCGAAAGGATAAGCTCATTGTACCAGATAAAAATAATCTTCTACCGGGAGTGATGTTTATCCATAACGAAGTATCAAAAGGATAAGCTCATTGTACCAGATATAGATAATCTTCTACCGGGGTAATGTTTATCCATAACGGATACCGAAAAGATAGGCTCATTGTACCATATATAGATAAATTTCTACCGGGGGTGATGTTTATCCATAACGGAGTACCGAAAAGATAAGTTCATTGTACCATATATAGATAAACTTCTACCGGGGGTGATGTTTATCCATAACGGAGTACCGAATGGATAAGTTTCTTCAGGAGGCTTATTTCCAATATAGTAATAAATAGAAGGGGAGCCTTGGCGTAACTGATAAAATTGCTGCCATGTGACCAGGAGGTCACGGGTTTGAGCCGTGGAAACACCCTCTTGCATAAATGCAGGGTAAGGCTGCGTACGATAGATCCTTGTGACCCTTCTCCGGACCCCGCCCATAGTGGGAGCTTAGTGCACCGGGCTTCCCTTTTTAATAAATAGAAAAACATATTTACGGTGGAGTCTCATATAGATAAGCTTCTTCAGGAAGCTTATTTACAACGGAATCTCATATAGTTGTTTATTAAAAGATAATATGCCTCATTAAAACCTTACTAGAAAAAATCACGTGAAGAAAAATCCTAGTGAAGAAAAAAGAGTACACATATTTAGTTATACACATAACTAGTTGTCTCATTAAAAACTTTACAAGGAAAACCATGTGGGAAAATCCTTTGTAAGGGAAAAAGAAGTATAGCGCGTATTTTACGCCCCTGGTAAAAAACTTGTTTCAAATATTCGAGTCTCCGCATTCCAATCTTGTATACCATTTTCTCAAAAGTTAAAGTTGGCAAAGATTTATTGAATAAATCTACCAGATATCACTTGAACGGATTTATTGCACATCTATGTCATCATTTTTCTGAAGATCATGTATGTAGAATAATTTTGGTGAAATGTGCTTTGTTCTCTCTCCTTTTATAAATCCTTCCTTTATTGGGCTATGCATGCATCATTGTCTTCATATAAGATTGTAGGTATTTTATCACATTCCAAACCAAATTTTCCTTGAATAAAATGAATCATCAATCTCAACCATACACATTCCCTACTTGCTTCATGAATAGCTATTATCTCAGCATGATTTGAAGAAGTAGAAATAATAGATTGCTTTGTGGAGCGCCATGATATGACAATACCTCCACATGTAAAAACGTACCCGGTTTGAGATCGAGCTTTTGTGGATCAGATAAATTATCTGCATCCGCATAACCAACAAGATCTGCAATACCTTTGTTAGAATAAAATAAACCCATATAAAGTGTTCCCTTTAAATATCGCAATATATGCTTAATCCCGTTCCAATGTCTCCGTTTAGGAGAAGAGCTATATCTTGCTAGTAAATTAACATAAAATGCTATGTCATGCCTTGTAGCATTAGCAAGATACATAAGTGCACCAATTGCACTAAGATAATGTATTTCGGGACCAAGGAGTTCCTCATATTCTTCTGGAGGCCGGAACAGATCTTTATTCACTTCAAGTGATCGAACAACCATTGGTGAACTCAATGGGTGCGTTTTGTCCATGTAAAAGCGTTTTAAGACCCTTTCTGTATACGTAAATTGATGGATAATGATCTCGTCTACTAAATGTTCAATTTGCATACCAAGACAAAGTTTTGTCTTTCCAAGATCTTTCATCTCAAATTCTTTCTTATGATATTCTATTGCCTTTTAGAGCTCTTCTGGAGTTCCAACAAGATTTATGTCATCAACATAAATAGCAAGTATAACAAATTCTGATGCCACTTTCTTTATAAAAATACATGGACAAATAACATCATTTATCTAATCCTCTTTCAACAAATATTCACTAAGACGATTATACCACATACGCTCAGATTGCTTTAAACAGTTCAAAGATCTTTCTAACATGATTGAATATATTTTCCGAGATTTTGGATTTGCTTCAGGCATTTTAAGTCCTTCGGGTATTTTCATATAAATTTCATTATCAAGTGAACCATATAGATAAGTTGTAACTACACCCATTAGATGTATTTCAATCTTTTCATATAGTGCTAAGCAGATGAGATATCGAAATGTTATGACATCCATAACAAGTGAATATATTTCATCAAAATCGACTTCGGGTCGTTGTGAGAATCCTTGTGCCACAAGGCGAGCTTTGTATCTTTCAATTTCATTTTTATCATTTCTTTTTTCGCACAAAACCCCATTTATGACCAACTGGTTTTATACCATCAAGGTGTTTGGACTAATGGTCCAAAGACCTCTTTTTTAGCAAGTGCGTTATAATTCTGGTTGAATTGTCTCTTGCTATTTTGGCCAATCAGATCTTTGTCGACATTCTTTGACAGATTGGGGTTCAAGAACCTCAATATCTTGCATAATGTTACGTGCAATATTAAATGCAAAAATATTATTCACCACTATTTCAGATCGATTTAAATTAATCCCTTTACTAGTAGAACTTATTAAAAGCTTCTCACTCACTTGAATCTCGGGTTCATTAATTTCTTCAGGAATCTCAGAACTAATGGGTCTCTTCAGAGGATCCCTTCATAGTATCGTTTTGATCATTTGTCAAATTTTTTTCCCCGAGAATTTCGATCCTTAGAACCCAAAGGCCTACCACGTTTCTAGCGTGCTTTAGGTTCACTAGCTGTCATGCTAGTAAATGATCATGTTGGGGCATCAATTCGGATAGGCACATTCTCTGCAGGAATATGTGACTTAGTTATCCTTTTCAAATCAGTAAACGCGTATGGCATTTGATTTGCTATATTTTGTAAATGGATGATCTTCTGTACCTCTTGATTACATATAGGGGTACGTGGTTCAAAATGAGATAATGATGAAAATTTTCACACAATTTCTCTTTTGATTTCCTTTTTCTCTCCCCCTAATTGTGAAAATTTTATTTCATCAAAACTGACAATCTGCAAATCGAGCAGTAAATAATCCCCCATCAATGGTTCAAGATAACGAATAATAGAGGGTCAAACCTAACATATATCCATAACCTTCTCTGTAGGCCCATCTTACTGGGTTGTGGTGGTGCTACTAACACATATAAAACATATTAAAAATTCATAGATGAGCAATATCCGGTTCATGACCAAAAATTAATTGTGATGGAGAATATTTATTATAATGTGTCGGTCTGAGACGGATTGATGCTGCATGCAAGATAGCATGACCCCAAATAGTAGTGGGCAATTTTATTTTCATAAGTAGTGGTCTTGCTATCAATTGCAGGCGTTTAATAAATGACTCTGCAATGCCATTTTGAGTATGAACATAAGCTACAAGATGTTCAACTTTTATCCCAACTGATAGACAATAATCATCAAAAGCTTGAGATGAGAATTCTCCAGCAATCAAGGCGAATAGTCTTTATAGGATAATTTGGGAATTGTGCCCTTATTTGAATTATTTGGGCTAATAGATTTGCAAATGCCAGGTTGCGAGATGATAGTAGGCACACATGAGACCGTCTTGAAGATGCATCTATTAGGACCATAAAATATCTGAACAACCCACTTGGTAGGTGAATAGGTCCACAAATATCCCCATGTATACGTTCTAAAAAGGCAGGGGATTCAATGCCAACCTTCATTGGTGATGGTCTTTGCCTTGATAACAAGCATCACACGAAAATTCATAATTTGTAACAATCTTCAGGTTCTTTAATGGATGCCCACTCAAATTTTCAGTAATTCGTCTCTCCATTATTGATCCAGGATGGCCCAAACGACCATGACAAATTACAAAAATATTTGAATCAATAAACTTCTGGGTTTACGATAGAGTGTGCTTCAACTGTACTAAACTTTGAATAGCATAAGACAGAAGATAAAGTTGAAAACTTTTCTACAATGCACTTCTGGCCAGAAACATTCTTTGTAATACAAAGATATTCCATATTCATTTCATCTATCGTCTCAATATGATATCCATTTCGGCATATATCTATAATACTCAACAAGTTTCTTCGGGACTTGAAGAAGAATAATGCATTGCCTATTATAAGTTTTGTTCCCATAGATAAATATAGTGGCTCTTCCGGAGCTTTCAATCAAACTTATATTACCACAAATGGTTGAAATTTGCTTTATTCTTATGCAAATAAAAAAAGTATTTCTGATATTTGAATATGGCATGAGTTGTTCCACTATCAATTACACAATATCTTCATGATTGGTCTTTGATACAAATATAATTTGAGGATTATTCATATTCTTCAAAATAACATAAACAAAGCAAATATGTTAGTAAACATCATTATCAAAGCATAACTTTTTGTTACGTACAATAATTACATGACCATATTATCTACTACAAACAACAAGAATTAAAATATTTACATTTCTACAGTTTCATCACCGATCATATGACTTGTTTCTACTTCCGGGAGTGAAAGTAATCAGCCACATCTAAATGCGTGAAGTCTGAATTATCTTCAGAAATAAAATTTGCTTCAGCATTTTTCTATGTCTTCTTCAGGGAGGCTTGATACAGCTCAACCAGGTGCTTTGGCGTACGACATGTGCGTGACCAGTGCACTTTTCCTCCACATCTATAACATGCATTTTCTACCTTTGCTGCTTGCACTACTTCATGGTTTTGTTCTTTCCTTTTCCACCGCTGGTGGTGAGAAGGGTTCATGCATTGTTATTACCATGATTAGAGTTTCTTCCTCTACCACGACTGGGGCCACATCCTTTTCCACGCTTAGCTTGGTGAAAGTTCGTCTCATTCACTTCAGGGAATGGACAAGAACCAGTAAGTCAACTTTCGTGGTTTTTCATTAATAACCCATTATGTTGCTCGACTTTCATGATTTTTCATTAATAGCCCATTATGTTGCTCGGCTACAAGATGTGAGATAAGTTCTTCTCAGCTACAAGATGTGAGATAAGTTTAGAATACTTTTTGAATCTCATCTCTCGATATTGCTGCTGCAGGAGCATATTCGAGGCATGAAAAGTGGTGAAAGTTTTCTCCAACATATCATGATCAGTAATATTATCACCACATAATTTCAACTGGGAAATAATTCTGAACATAGCAGAATTATACTCATTGATAGATTTAAAATCTTGAAACCTTAGATGAGTCCAATCATAACGTGTCTGTGGAAGAACGACCATCTTCAGGTGGTCATATCTATCTGCCAAATTATTTCACAGTATGGTTGGATCTTTAATAGTGAAATATTCCATTTTCAAGCCTTCATCAAGGTGATGACATAAGAATATCATTGCTTTGGCACGGTCTTAGTTTGATGCTTGATTTTTGTCCTTGATAGTGTTTGCCAGGTCCATCGAATCAAGATGAATTTCAGCATCAAGCACCCGAGGTATGTAGCTTTTGCCCGATATATCCAGGGTTACAAATTCAAGTTTATAAAGATTTAATATTATTTAGAAAAAGAAAGTTGGTACCTATGATACTTTCAAAGTATTTGCTTAAGATGACAGAGTCTCGTGCTGATACGTGTTATAAAATAAAGACTGTAAAGACAAGTATAAAGAGAAACTGATATATTATTCAAACTTCAAACTTATGTACATAATGAAATGAAATCTACTCTATTTATAGAAGAAAGAAAGTTGTGGTGTAAGCTACTTCTGCAAGCTGTTGTTTAAGCTGTTTGTAAGCTACTAATGTACCAAATAGATAATCTTCTACCCGGAGTGATGTTTATCCATAATGGAGTACCAAAAGATAAGCTCATTGTACCAGATATTGATAATCTTCTGCCGGAGGTGATATTTATCCATAACGGAGTACCGAAAGGATAAGCTCATTGTACCAGATATAGATAATCTTGTACCAGGGTGACGTTTATCTGTAATGGAGTACCGAAAGGATAAGCTCATTGTACCAGATATAGGTAATCTTCTATCGGAGGTGCTGTTTATCCATAACAGAGTATCGAAAAGATAAGCTCATTGTACCAGATATAGATAATCTTTTACTAGGGATGATGTTTATCCATAACAAAGTACCGAAATGATAAGCTTCTTGAGGAGGCTTATTTCCAATAGAGTACTCAATAGATAAACATATTTACGACGGTGTCTCATATAGATAAGCTTCTTCATGAAGCTTATTTACAACGAAGTACTAAACGAATATCCATAATATAATATATTTATAACAATTACAATATTCTTTTATTTTTAAAAATCCACTATTACATTGCAAAATTGGGAGAGGAAAAATGAAGATAGTAAGAAAGCACACATTTATTTTGCGAGACTTCAACCAATGTTATTAGACTGTAAATGTTGGTGCTAACATTATTATAATTTATATGGGGATTAATAGTCCCCAAAGTATCCGCATTCACCCAGGATTCGCGGAAGAGCCGCACTCATGAGGTATGATGTAGGTAGCCTACTTTGATGCATGCATCAATAACAAATTAAACGGTTCGAATATGTGACAAATAGATAACACGAAGATAACTTGATCATTGCTCCAAGGTCCCCTGATAATATTACATTGACATAACAACATCATATATGAAACAATTGCATAGTTTATTGGGCAGAAGACATTATCACATTAATCCGTGAAATTTATATACGCGGGTCGCTCTCTTAATTCAGGCATTGATTCACTCTTCTGTGGCCATTGCCACATAGATAATACAATACTCTTTCTATCACATAAAAAGCCATTTTCAAACTCCACCCATAACCACTAATCCCATTTCCCCCCGAAAGTCTTTGACTTTAATTCCCTCTCTCTCTCTATCTATCTTTCTTTTCTTTTCTCTAATAATAAGATGCCAATCCACTTTATTCTCTACTTCTTCTCCTCAACTTTCTTCTTCCTTTTTCATCACCATAATCTTCGAATCAGTTCCACACACTTTACCATTTTTCTTTTACCTGTCACAAAAGTACACGTGTCGTGTAAATGTGTTAACAAATATTGGTGTTTCAAACCTGTCAACTTTCTTCTGCTTGATCAATCTTGACATACACACACACACACAGTAGAGTGAGGAAGAGATATATGGGTTCAGTAGATTTGGATGATATAATAAACCGTTTAATTGAAGTTCGACATAGACCAGGGAAACAAGTGCAGCTATCTGAATATGAAATCAGACACCTTTGTCTCAAATCTAAAGAAATTTTCTTACAACAGCCTAATCTTCTTGAGCTTGATGCACCTATCAAGATCTGTGGTACATGCTCTCTTTTAATATTTTCATGTAATCTCTGTTCTTTAATTTAATTATTAATGGAATTTGTGTTCCCTGGAGTGGGTTTGAGTTTGTTGTTGCAATTATTAAAGTTGGTGTCTTTTATAGTTTTATTTTACATAAAGTTTTAGTCTTTCATTCTCTTTTAGTTTCTTTCGAAAGTAATATTGGTTGTTGACTTTAATTGGGTTCTATCGGAAACAACCTCTCTACCCATTGGGGTAGAGGTAAGGTATGCGTATACACTACCCTCTCCAGACCCCACTTGTGGGACTATACTCGGTCGTCGTTGTTGTTGTTGACTTTAATTGGGTTCTAAGAGCATGAGGTATAATGCTTCAAGTTGATGTTGTTGTTTTAATTCATAATTAGGTTGAAGGGTGTCACTATATGCTAAGGGGTCGTTCAATTGGGAAACAAGTTATCTCGGGATTAGTTATACGGCGATTTTATCCCAACCAAACGACCAAACGTCGGATAAACTCATCTCAAATTTAATCCTGTGATTAATTATCCCTTTATCCCTCGTACCAAACGATTAGTTTCCTTCAAATTAACATCATGAATTGGCTAATTTTACTCTGGCTACCATTATAAAACTGTGAAATTAGCCTTTGGCATGTTTCTCTTTTACACAATTCTTATTCCAATTTTTCTATGATCCTTTGGAAACAGCCTCTCTACCTGTTAGGTAGGGGTAAGGTCTGCGTACAGACTACCCTCCCATACCCCACCATGTTAGAACATACTGGGTTTGTTGTTGTTGTTGTTGTTGTTCTCGTCGTCTTTCCTTGAGTGAGCAAATTGAATAGTCCTTGCTTCTTGTTATCTAACTGAACCAGTGTGAAAGGGCTCTCCTTACTATGTTTGGTCCAAGAGACTGCTTGATTTACTTCCCTTTTGTAAAGAATACATCCTCTGCCGTGCAGTCTAATACCAGAACGTTTTCAAATGCTATTATGGCTGCTATGTTCCCTTTGACTTTCAATTCTCCTCTTTTTTTTTCCCAATAGAGCAAGAATTAACGCGCATCACTCTACTTTTTATTTCGGCTCGTTTTGCTCTCCCCCTTTTTTTGGATAAGTAATCATAGTATTGTTGCATTAGCACTAAGAGAGTGCTGATATGTACAAAATTGTTTGATTACAAATGATGAAGGCAGTTCCTAATAGACTGTGAAGGAACTCAAAAACTCTATCTAGATTGTATACATCTATTAAGTTAGTCCAAAAAGCTAATAAGTTCAAACATTTGTGAAATGATCGCGTGAAAGCCTTCAAAACTATGATCGTTCCTTTCCTTCCAAATTACCCATAGGACGCAGGCACGTATAAACTATATTGCATCAGACAGTCATGAGCTCTCTCCCCTTTTTCTCTCTGGTCAAACCTAGTCTTAATCTCGATCCTGAAATTCATTGTTCAAACTAAAGACTCTCTGTGTTGGTCCTTAATTGATTCATTCTCTTACGTAATTAAAGTGCGCTTTCTTTTTAATGCATGCAATTTCTCTATATGGGCATGCGATTAATATGTGGAGTCCAACTTAAATCATTGTTAGGTTAAGCTTTTATCGAG
The DNA here is from genome assembly GCA_005239495.1 of Nicotiana undulata. Classification (NCBI taxonomy): domain Eukaryota; kingdom Viridiplantae; phylum Streptophyta; class Magnoliopsida; order Solanales; family Solanaceae; genus Nicotiana; species Nicotiana undulata. The sequence continues at coordinate 69,547 of ML266017.1, read as the reverse complement.
TTGTAAATGCTGTCGGTCTTCTTGAGATTTACCAATTTGCCAGTCATCAGTTAATAAAATAATCAAAGTGTTTTGTTGTTTGTCATAAATTCCAACATGCAAACCGAGAAACTCTGTTAGTTAACATGAAATTTCACCTATTATAGTGATGTGTTGTATGGCTTTCATACTATCTAGTACTTAGTCCGTGCCAAAAAGAATTACTCATTTCCTTATTTGGAAATAATTTACCTTTATGCAATGATTTATTACCGTATTTCTAGATTTGCTTACTCCTTTTTTGTAAAAAAGAAAGTCTTCCATTATTAGCTTATACGTCTTTATTCCTGTTGAAAATAAGTAACAGTTGTGCAAGAAATGAACAACTAAATTCACCAAAGAAAATGCAACTTTAATCTTTATTTATTTGTTGATTCTATATTCCAACTGCATTTATTCAACTGATATTTTGCCCTTTTTCTGTTGTGAAAATGGAAGTAAACTGTAAAAGAAGTAGCATTTTTAACTGGCTTGTTTGAAACTGAACAGTAAGCAAAAAAATTTAGAAAAAAAAAGGAAGAAATAAACTTGGCAATTGGCAAGTCATTAAGAACATATTTCGATGTTCACAATTTCTTAATTACGGTTTTACCAAACCAATATCAAACTGACTTGTCGCTTTCCAATTTTGAAAACCAAAATCAAGTAATATAATAAGAGCGCAGGATTTATGTGATTCCATTTGGTTTGGTGTGTTTGGTCAGTTTTAAAATATTAAACTGAATCCTACAGTAGGCCTTTGGTGAAATTTAGTGTGGCATACATTTTTTAGGAGCATTTTTGATATTATGATATTTGTTACACAAGTGCAGAGATGAGCTGATGAACGGACCGATGATGTTATTAAATTTGGCAAATTGGTTGCTAATAATGAGTAACTCTTGGGGGGTCTTAACTGGTTTGGTTAGATAATGACATGAAAATCTGAAATTAATAGCATCTTATGATCGAGTTCTCCTCCCTTTCCACAAGAGAGTTTAACTGCATCCGGTTCCACACCTAAGTATTTCTAATATCTGCTCAGCAGGAATTCTTAAGATCAACCGAATATTATCCAAATATAATCTATTCTGTAGAAGTACATTCAAACTTTGACCTGTTGATACAAGAACCGGCCACCTTGCTGGTTTAGGTCATACATTTTTGGTAGCTATGAAAAGGCTAGCTAAAACTGAAAAACTGGTGAATTTACTAATCCAGATGGTGGCCAAGCGGGTTTTCATGGCATAAAGAAACTATTAGAGTATTTATTATTCGCTCTACTTTTTCTCATCATGTCCCTCCTAGTGTATAGTTTTGTAAATCCTTCCTACCTAGAACAATGCATTAGCAGTCTAACATCAAGAATTTTCTCGAAAGTTGAATCATCCATATCTAGATCCCATATCCAATTAAATTTGGCTGTAAAAGCATCGGTTCAGCACTCACAAGTCACTGCCACTATGCACTTTTGTACATTTCGTCTGACTGTAAGCGCTCTCTCAGAAGATCTAAGCTGATTGTATTCTTTGCTTTGAGTTGTGCATGTATCTTGATTACCAATTTGTTCCCTTTTATTCAATTTTATTGTTAATTTTGGTAAGTTATATCCCGCCCCCCCCCCCCCCCCCCACCCTACAAGACTCAACTCCTCTGATTTAAATCAAAA
>ML266017.1:51127-67799 GCA_005239495.1 Nicotiana undulata | reverse complement strand
CCCCCCCCCCCCCCCCCCCCCTTTCCTTCTCGGTCAACACGTTTCTTTGCTGCTCGTTGTCGTTTTTGAGGGACCAATATTTGGTTGTAACCCTTTAAAAAATTAAAACATATTTCGAAACATTACTTGCTATGTCTCTCTTCTCTCTCCCTTTTATGTGAGGAGGAAAACTTGACTTGCTACTAATTCTTTTCATGGCGCCATACTTGGCTAGGGGATATCCATGGTCAATATTCTGATTTACTGAGGCTATTTGAATATGGTGGATTACCTCCAAGATCCAATTACCTATTCTTGGGCGATTATGTGGATCGTGGGAAGCAGAGTCTGGAAACAATATGCCTTATGCTTGCATATAAAATAAAGTATCGTGAGAACTTTTTCCTTTTGAGGGGAAATCATGAATGTGCTTCTGTGAATCGTATATATGGATTCTATGATGAGTGTAAACGAAGGTTCAATGTTCGACTGTGGAAGATATTCACAGATTGTTTTAACTGCATGCCTGTAGCGGCTCTGATTGACGAAAAGATATTGTGCATGCATGGCGGACTATCCCCCGAGCTTTATCATCTGGATCAGATCAGGAACCTCCACCGACCAACTGATGTTCCAGAAGCCGGATTGCTTTGTGATCTTTTATGGTCAGATCCTAGTAGAGATGTTAAAGGGTGGGGAATGAACGATAGGGGCGTTTCCTATACCTTTGGCCCAGATAAGGTGACAGAATTTCTTCAGAAGCAAGATCTTGATCTCATTTGCCGTGCCCACCAGGTTCAGTAACTGAGTGCTTCTAGTTGTTGCTTTTCCCTTCCTTTTCTTTTCAGAATTTTGTTTCTTAAAATTTTACGGTTTATTTGTACTTAATGTAGGTTGTGGAAGATGGATATGAGTTTTTTGCTAACAGACAGCTAGTGACTATTTTCTCGGCCCCTAATTATTGTGGAGAGTTTGATAATGCTGGTGCTATGATGAGTGTGGATGAGACACTGATGTGCTCTTTCCAGATATTAAAGCCGGCAGAAAAGAAGCCTAAGTTTGGATTTGGAAGCACCACTTATAAAAATGGAACTGTAACGAAAACAAAGGTAAATCTTTCTTCACTGAATACCTTTTGTTACACTGAAAAAGGTGGGGTGTCATTGGTTTATTGATCAATGACTTTGTGTAAATCGTCACTACGCAGGCTACTTATGGAATTCATCAGTAGTCTTAGGATCCAATAAAAGTTTCAACTTTTTTCTACTTAGCACATCTTGTGATCTCAGATTTCTAATCCAGTCAAGGCAGTTATCTAGAGACTGCATCAATTTCGTCGTGCTGTTTTTTCTTTCTAATCATATGCTTTTCTTCCTTTTCTCAGAGTCCTGGAATCTATTCAATACTGTTCTTTAGAGCCACATGCATTATTTCTCAATGCCCTCTTATGATAATTTAACACAAAGATCTACATTTGTTGCAGTCATTTCTCGGTAAAATAGGATGAGATGAACCAGACACTCAATAATGTTTATTACCTCAGTCAGCTCCGTGGCATGCAGCCTCAGTCTCGTCAGGTATCAGGCTCGGGTTGGAAGCATCAAAGAAGACTCAGAAGATGAAGATACCTATGCATGATAGGAATCGAGAAATTTGTGACAATTCTGATTGATGTGTATAATATAAACCAAAACCTGGTGAACGCGGCCTCTATTAATCACCAGCAAAAGATTTACTAACCTTTTTACTCTCAGGGAACTTTCGTGTGCAGTCTGATACAGGAGAAAGGATGATACCGGTTATGTGTAGGGAGTGTAAATGAGTCGGGCTGTTTGTCAACAAAAGTTCAGCTCAAGCGCGTTTATTGAACGAGTTGAGCTGAGCTTGTGCTCACATTTCAGCTTGAAATAGTTTTCAAGCTATGAAACTCAGGTTGTTTGTTTGTTCATGAACACTTTACATTGCAAAATATGTATCTGCAAATATGAGGTCCATTAATAGCTAAATAAATGGTCTTCATTGTGATTCTTCCTAGAGACTAGAGTCATTGCTAGATCGGTTATGAGAATTCTCACTTGTTATGTTAAAATAAAAGGGCAGCCCGGTGCACTAAGCTCCCGCTATGCGCGGGGTCCGGAGAAGGGCTGGACGACAAGGGTCTATTGTACGCAGCCTTGCCCTGCATTTTTTTAAGAGACTGTTTTCACCGCTCGAACTCGTGATCACTTATTTTTCAAGATACTTTTTTCTAGTTTGTTATATTGAGTATTAGTTACTAAGAAACACATATGAACTTATGAAGTATCTATAGTTTCTTTAAAAAAATTCCTTATTGTGGACTTTGTCCTTTAGTGTACATTATTACTTTGTCATTGAAAAAATAGAAACAAGACTTGAACAAATGTATCAAATCGATGCTATCATTATGTTGGGAAAACTACGTAGTATAGCCGCTTTAAAAAATAATAGCTAATTAAATACATATTTTTGTATGTTAACGTATATTATACATATAATACATATATTTTATACATATTTCTTTTTATATTTGGCAAGTTATAGAAATTGACTTTAAATACTAAAGTAACAGAAACAAATTAAATTATGTGCGATAACCTTGTTGGGCTATCTTTTTTCACAGTCTTGAGATATTAAAATGTTGTTTGAGGATCAATAAAGTGGAAGGAGATACCATGATGAAAATATATCTCATTTGATTTAAGAAGAATTTTTAGAAGCCACTATTTTTTAGTGGTTTATTAACTTTCTATAGCTATTATATACATAATTATTTTATATAATTACTATTCAGTTGTTATAATAGTGTATTGCTGTATTCGCGTTGCTGTATTCATGAACACACCAGCAAAAAACACTTAAAAATCAGGGTAGTCCAGTTCTACGCGCATGTATTCACATGTATTCGCGTCATGTATTCATGAATACAACAACAAAATCGCCTAAAGTCAAGGCAGTCTAGCTGTACGCATATGTATTCATGACATGTATTCGCGCTGTTGTATTAAACAGTAAAAAACGCCTAAAATCAGGGCAGTTCAGCTGTTCAATGTATTCACATGTATTCGCGCCATGTATTCATGCATACAACAACAAAAAACGCCTAAAATCAGAGCAGTCCAGTTGTACGCGCATATATTCACATGTATTCGCGCTGCTGTATTCATGAATACATCAGTAAACAATGCCTAAAATTAAGGCAGTCCAGCTGTATGTGCATGTATTCGCGTCATGTATTCATGAATACAGTAACGACAATCACCTTAAAAATAGATATGCCAAGTTGTCTAAGAGAGATGAAAAACATAAATAACGTATTTCATGCCTCAGTGGTAGTATATACCATAAATACTTATTATGTTATAAGATAGCTATAAAAAATAATTTTTAAAATAATTTTGATTTATAATAAATATATACTTTGCTGCCGGAGATAAAATTTTCTTTGATTAATATTATTGACCCAAATTCAATGCAAAACTTGCATTCCAACTAAGTTTTACAAGGACGCGATCATACCAGTAGTAACGTATCGAATCCATCAAAATTCCAAAGTTAAGCGTACGTCACAATGGTTCAACCAAAAAAAGACTATGTTTTACAAACAAGATTAACTTTGTTTGCTTTACGAAATAAGATTGTCAATATAAATGTAATAACTCTCGCAATATAAAAAATCATATATCCATTAATTCCAAACTATTTATCCTTTAGTGCTCAGACCCAAAATATTTATTACTCTTATCCATACGGCCCAAACTATTTACTCAGTTATTCATTTATTCTATTAAAATAGCTCTTCTTTCAACACTGAGAATTTGGACGAGGGCACAACTTCAGGTTACTCCTAGTAAGTAGTTAATGACTCTATAGGAGCAGAGAAATTTGGGTGAAAATCCAAAATTAAAGAAGACTTGGTTTTAATTTTAGTAACTCCAAATCCTCGAATTATTTTCTTGTTTGCTACTTCTTGACTTACTTGTAATTTATTCTTACAAATTTGTTCTTCCATTTCCCTTATAATATCTTGAAATTGATGTAATTTCTAATTTGGAAAAAAAATTGAAACTCCATATGAATGAGTACAAAATGCCAGATCTGATTTTTTATAGTGTTTTACTATTGAAATTCGTTAGTTGTTGTTCTTTGATGTGTAGATTGTACATTTGATGTTGGTTTTTCGAGATTTATTGTACAAAAAATTTAAATCTACCATTGAAGGACCTTGAAGCTTGAAACTCATAACTTGGTATGTTTAAGTTTTTAATTGTTTTGATCCGATCCTGCATGGATTTGTTTGGAAAGTTGATTGGAGGTTGTAGCAGAAGTATTAGTCAATTTGGTAGAGATTTTGTAGTAAATTTTAGAAATTTGGGTTGAAATATAGTTGAACCAGAGAAGAAGAGGAATCTGTATTGTATACCCAAATAGTATACAAATATACCATTTTCGTATATAATTCATTCCAACTATATACCCTATTAGTATAGCTATATACTATATTAGTATCATATGCTAGTTGAATCATTTTTTGGTTGTATTAGCTGCATTTAATTGGTACAATATTTGATTTTTTTTTAATAATAGTAATATAGTACAATATCTTAAAATATTTTAGTATATTAATATGTGGTACACTATTTTTTTTTATTTTTCTCTTTATATATGTGCGTTATGTAATAGAAGTATAGCCATATAGTTGCCGGAAATTAACCATCAAAACTATATACCATGTTGGTATAGTTATATGCCATATTGGTATCATATGGTAGTTTGAACATTGTTTTGGTTGTTTTAGCTGCATTTTAAGTGAATTCTATTATGCAATTATTTATATGAACATGATTTGCAGTGCTGGAATTCTTGTGTGCCGATAGACATAAATTATATGTATTATGTAGTAATTTTTATAGTTACAGGTAATTGTTGGAATGACCCCATATAAAACTATATACTCCTGTTAGTATATAGAATGAACAAGTTATTTTACGAATATTTAGCTTGCAATACGAGCATGTAATTTTCTCATACTTTTATTGCGTCCTTTAATGTTTTGGTACAGTAGTATAGTTGCAGATAGTTGTAGCAATGTTCTAGAGAAATCATATGCTCTGTTGGTATACATATATACCATATTGGTATCACATGGTACTAGAAGTCTTTTTTGCTGCTTATACTTTTATTGCGTTTTTTAATATTTTATTATCATTTTTATTCTAACTAGTATATATGGAGATTTGGTTGTTGTAGATTATATTTTCTTTCTCTATAACTAGTTGTATTACTGCTAATGGTAGAGTGTGTACTGATATTTGTAGGGAAGGAGATCAAATTTTGCATGGCAATCACGTGTTGATTCTTAGAATCTGATTATGTAATTTATGATGTTCAACAGTAGTCAGTGTGATATTCAGTGAATTAGATCAAGTGAAAACTGGTATTATTTCAGTTTAATAATTGAATTAAAAAATGAGAAAGAAAAAAAAAACAAAAGGTATATTATACTAGTTATATTAAAAAATGGTGAACAAATATTTACTATATCAGTTATATTTTCTTATTGTATAAAAGGGAATAATAAGAAATATAAAAGCAAATAATGAAATTGGATTATGAAGAAAAAAATAATATTAAAAAAGAAGTTAAATGAAATTAGAAAAGGAAAAAAAGAAAAAAAGAAAAAAGAAAAGGAGAAAAGAAAGACAAAACGAAAAAGAAAAATAAAAATAAAAAAGAATTAGAGAAAAAAGAGAAATTTTCCGACAAAAACTACTATGGGTAGGAGATGTAATTAGTTTGATGGGTAGAAAAATAAATGGGTAGACAATGATAAATAGTTTTGTTTTTGTGGGTAATTGTGTCATTCCCTATAAAAATCGAGTTAAGGGTTTGTGAAAATTGAAATTAATGGAAAGAACAATGAAAATTCACAACTATAATGTATACCTTATGCAGACGATTCATAAGGGGCAAGTGCACATACAGTCAATCTCAAGGAAGCTATTTAAAGATTAGCCGGTATTTATTTTGTTCTGAAATTTTAAACTAAAAATCTTAACTTCAGGGCAACACAGGACAAACTGAAATTCAGGACGTGCCGACTAATTCAGGCACTTAGGACTGTCACGACCTAATTTCCCCTCCGTTGGGTATCGTGACGGCACCTAGTCTTAAGGACTAGGTAAGCCTATTACTAATAAACATCAATCATAATATAACAATCATTTAAGTGCTTTTTGAAATATATATCTACACATTAGACATCTTCTCAAAACCTTGTAAGTACAAGTCATAAGCTTTACATAATTTACACTATAACTCCTAAAATACCACTGTTCGGAAATAAGTACAACAGTGTATGAACAAAAATAAGACGGTGACTCCGAAACTCGCAAACGCTGGAGCGGTTTTACCTTGAGTCTCCACATTAACAATCGCGCTACTAACTATCGATCGACCGGCTATACAAAACCTGGAGTCTGCACAAAAATGAGCTAGAAGTATAGTATGAGCACACCACAGTGGTGCCCAGTAAGTATCAAGACTAACCTCGGTGAAGTAGTGACGATGACTAGTCAAGAAACCCACTGGTCTAATGAACTAAACAAGTATAATTATAGAATTAACGGAAAAACGATATACAACTAAAGGCTACGCACTATGGTTAACAATACAATAAATTCGATAAGGGAGGAAAATAACAAGTATCAACGGAGAAACAAGAAATAACACAAAAAGGTGAATAGAACACAACTAAATCTGGAATGTAAATAAACAGCAAGGACAAGTATTGACTCCACCACTTCCACTACTTATACATCAAGTTCGTAGTCGTCTCCACGAGGTTTCGAACCTCGGACGAATCACCATTCACGGGTCCCAATAACCGAACCCTATTATTTGGCATCTTATGCCCTCATTCGAGTAATAACTGCACGGACGACTCGCGTGCCAATTGGGTCATTTCCACATATATGGTAAGTACAACGAGAGTGACTATACCCGAAAACAACAAGGAACCCTTAATTCAATAATAGTGCTTAAATGCGTGTATGCTTGTGCAGGTTTCCTAGCATAATTGAACCACCAATAAGCATATGGAAATAAAAAGGGGTTACACGTACATTTTCTTCTCACAATTTTCACACGAATAAACTCGCACAGTAAGTGTTCCACTACACAATATCAACAACAAAGAATGCCCCTAGGCCAACACAAGTATCACAAACAATACCTGACATAGTCCACCTTGTCTCGCCACGTGTGCAATAGTAAAGTATATGCCCGCCTTGTTTTGCCACACGTGAATAAACATGTTCCAACCTTATCTCGCCACATGCGCAAATACTCAATTTCACATCCCGCCTTATCATGCCGCATGTGCAATATCAATAGTAAACACGACACAACAGAAACATCGTGCATATCCCTATATCAACACACGCACGACAGAAACCTCGTGCATCACCACAGCAAGTACAACACCTTTTGTAACGACCCGACTGATCATTTTGAGAGTCTAAACTTCGTTCGGTGGTATAAGGTCATAATCAGCTTCACATTATGTATATCGACCTGTGTGCGTGGTTAGATTCAGTTACCGGATAATCCGGAGTCGAATTAGGGGAGAATTTTCAAATTTTGAAACTTAAGTGAAGAGAGTTGACCGGAGATTTGACTTTTGAGTAAACGGCCCCAGAATGAGTTTTGGTTAACGCCAACAGCTTCGTATGATGATTTTGGACTTAGGCATGCGCCTGGAATTAGATTTGGAGGTCCGTAGAGCAGATTGAGGTAATTTGGCAGAAGTTAGAATTTCGGCGAATTCGGTCGATAGGTGGAATTTTGATATCGGGCTCGGAATCGATTTCCGAGAGTGTCTGTAGGTCCGTTGTGTCATTTGGGACTTGTCTACAAAATTTCATGTCGTTCCAGTTTGTTTTGATAGGTTTCGATGCGAGTCTTGATATTTGGAGTTTTGAAAATTTCTGAGTTTGATTTTTGGTTTGATTTGTCATTTTGGTGTTAGTTTGTGTGTTTTGAAACCTCGAGAGAGTCCGTGATAGGTTATATGACTTGTGTGTGTGTTTGGACGGGGTCTCGGGGGCCTCGGGCGTGTTTCGGATAGGCTACGACTCATTTTTCCACTACTGATACTGGTTTCTGGTTTCCTTCTATGCGATCGCATAGATGAAGCCGCGATCGCATAGAGTTATTTTGGGTCGCCCAGTTTTGTTCAATGCGATCGCATTGAATCATCCGCGATCGCAGAAGTACATCTCCCTCTTCATTGCGATCGCACAAGTGAACCTGCGTTCACATAGTTCCCAGTTCTCATTCTCCGCGTTCGCATTCGTGTTGCCGCGAACGCATAGCACAATTTGGCCAGCAACATTTTCCTTATCCGCAATCGCAGTGTCAGCTCCGCGATCGCATAGAAGCTTTTGGCCAGCTCTTCCCTTCTTCTTCGCGATCACATCCGATTGTCTGCGATCGCGATGCTTTAAACACCTGGGCAGATTATATAATTCCAAAAACGAGGGTTAAGCCATTTTAAAGGTATTTTGAGTTCTAGAGCTCCATTTTGGGCGATTTCTTGGGGGATTTTTAAACTAATCAAATGGGTAAGTTTTATCCCACTATAATTTAATATATTTCATGAATTAGTTCTTACTTTTATCATTTAATTCGTGTTTTGGGTTGAAGAACTTGGATTTTTGAAAGAAACTTTCTAAATTGAAAATTCATGATTTGAATGACCAAATGAAATCGGATTTGGATAAATTTAGTATGGGTGAACTCGTATCGGAATGGGTAATAGGATTTTGTAAAATTTGTCGGGTTCCGAGGTGCGGGCCCGGGGGTCGACTTTTGGGTCGATTTTTATAAATTAGTAAAGATTGAAACTTTATTATTCTGAATAGTTCCTTATACAATTTATGTGTGTTTTGAAGTTGTTTTGGTTGATTTTGAGCCGTTCGGAGGTCTTTCCGCCCGAGAAGTCCATTTTCGAGTGACGGTTATCGTCTTTGAGGTAAGTATCTTGCCTAACCTTGTATGAGGGAACTACCCCTTAGGATTTGAGTCTTCTATGTTGAATGTAGCCCGTGTACGCGAGGTGACGAGTGCGTACTCGGACTTATTTGAAATTAAATGGCCTTTTAGGATTCTTAAGTCCCTATATCTCCGACGTATGAAGTAGTAGTTGTTATGGTTGAGTTCTGATTACTAGTTTCATCTTCCTCTGTTTGAATTAGATTTTCTTGACTTCGATACCTCTTTGTTGATTGTTTGATATGAATTTGACTTAGCTGAATATTTTTCCCTCTCCTACCATTATGCTAGAATTTCTTTATAAGCTGCCTGATTAATTAGAATTAGTATCATCTAGTCATGTAATTCGTTAACAGGAATTCGAGTATTTGTAGGTTGGTGTCAAGTATGCCCGTGAGTCGTACATGATGATTACATGATTTGCCTTAAATATTACTTAGGTATAGTTGACCATCACCCATATTGGCGATAATTCCTTGGTACCTCCTATTGTTGAATATTTGCTTAAGCTGAGATTATTCCGTGAAGCAAATTGTTAGGCGAGATTGGTTATAGCTGTTTTCCCTTGCCGGGATGATTGGTTCCCCATTTATTGACTTGAATATTATGAATCGTTGCTTTGTTTGTTATGGTTTCCCCTCGTTACATTGTCTTACTGATACTTGGTCTTTCCCCTTAAGTGATTTCTGCTTATGAGTGAGTTGCCACTACTTGATTGAAGTTCTCGTGTTGAACTTATCGCTGCACCTTGCATTCTGTCTCTCTGTTTGGCTGGGGTGTTCATTGTGGCTTGTGAAATGTTTTGCTATGTTCTGGCTGTTTTCGTTCGGCGCCCTGCATTGCATACATAGGGACTGGGGGCATAGACCTGAGCCTTTCCCTCATACTGCATTGCATACATAGGGACTGGGGGCATAGACCTGAGCCTTTACCTCATACTGCATTGCATACATAGGGACTGCGGGCATAGACTTGAGCCTTTCCCTCATACTGCATTGTATACATAGGGACTACGGGCAGAGACCTGAGCCTTTCCCTCATATTGCATTGCATACATAGGGACTGCGGGCAGAGACCTGAGCCTTTACCTTGCATTGCATTGAGTAGTTGCATTGGGACTGCGAGCTTAGACCTGAGACTTTCCCCTGCATCGCATTGTATATATATATATATATATATATATATATATATATATATATATATATATATATGTATGTATACGCATATACATATATCGAAACGTATGGCTGAAAGGCAATTATCTCCGAAAAGAGCTACGTCTGAAAGACTTCTACTTTGGAAGGTATATTTGAACAAATGATATTTGAAACAGTAGTATTTGGGAAAGTATATTTGAACAAATAATATTTGAGAAAGACAGTATTTGGAAAATTATATATATTTTTAACAAATGATATTCAAAGGAGCAGTATTTGAGATAAATATATATATTTTCATACAACGTATCTTAAGGGGACTATGTCCAACGATTTCTTTTATAAAAACATATATATATACATATACATTCAAAAAAAGTATGTTTCAAATAAGATTCTTCCTAAATCCTGAAAAGATTATATTTTCAAAAGTTTTCGATATAAATTCATATTTTAAAGGTTTTTACTCGAACTTCGACTGGGTTTTTATCGAGCTTAAATTGCTAATGCTTGACGTTAGTAAATTGGTACAGGTGCTGAGTTTGAGTGTTTTTATGGTATTGTGATTTCTGTCTTGACTTGTGCGCTATCCTTTCCTTCTTGCGTATTTTCTGTTATGCTGTTCCGTGGTTTTGATTGCTGCATTCCCTTCCGCTTATATTTTCCTGCTGTTAATTATATTCGAAGATTTTTAGATAAATATTTGTCTCGGTCATTACTATTTATGCTTCCTTCTTATTAGACCAGTGGGTGTCTGGACTGGTCCTCGTCACTACTTCACCGAGGTTAGTCTTGATACTTACTGGGCACCGCTGTGGTGTGCTCATACTACTCTTCTATGCATTTTTGTTTGCACAGATCCATGTATTGACCGTTGCTTGCCGTGTGGATCCTTGCTGAGGAGACTCCAGGTAAACCTGCCGTTGCGTGCGCAGGCTTCGGAGTCACCGTCTTGTTATTTCAACTGTACTTATTCTTTTTAGACAGTTGTACTTAGATTCTGTAGAAAAATTCATAGAGCTTATGACTTGTATTTACCGGGTTTTGGGAAAATTGTAAACTCTGTCAAGATTCCCATATCGAGACTGTTATGTTTTATTTCATTATTGTTGATGCTCAGTAATGTGTTAGGCTTACCTAGTCCCTAAGACTAGGTGCCATCACGGTACCCAACAGAGAGAAATTTGGGTCGTGACACCATCATTGACAATAGTACAAGATACAATAAATACATCAACTTAAGAATCTTCGATCACAAGATATGCAAAACTAGTTCACAAGAAATACACACAATAAAGAATGCTAAGCATATTAAGAACCGCTCAACAAGGAAGGAAAATAGCATGTAACAGTCATACCTAATTGCACGGGTTAACAACAAGAAACCAACACAAATCCGATAACTCTATGTACGGGCAAGTCAACTAAGGTATAGTCTATCCAAACATCCTTTAAGGACGGGCAGTTTTGAGGGTATTCAACAATTCCACTTAAGGACAAGCAACATGAAAATAATCATAACCTCAGTTAAGACCAAACAATTATAGGATGAGATGAAGATAATTACAATTAGAGATAAGCATCTAAGAAGACATAGCATGACAGTAAAAGGAGTAATTTTTTTAGATAAGTCAATTAGGGGTCAAATAGGCAATATGAGTAAATTCGGAAGTAAGAAATTCTACATTTAAGCAAGTAAAGATGAAACTAGAAATTAGGAAATTCAATCATGCCAAGAACAATTCATACTCAGCGAATATAAGGACCTAAGGTTACTAAAGGGCCAACTTTCCACAAATAAGTCCGAGCACGCACTCGTCACCTCGCGTACACGGATTACAATCAACATAGAAGACTCAAATCCTAAGGGGTAATTCTCCCACACGAGGTTAGGCAAGATACTTGCCTCAAAGACGACAACCCGGTACTCTAAAATGGACTTCTCGGGTGAAAAAGCCTCCGCACGGCTCAAATCCAACTAGGACAACTTCAAAACACACATAAAACTTCTATGGAACTATTCCGGATAATAAAGTTTCGACCTTTACAAAAATCTAAAAATCGACACAAAAGTCGACCCCCGAGCCCGCACCTCGGAACCCGACAAATTTTATAAAATCCGAACACCCATCCCAAAATGAGTTCAACCATACAAAAATTACCAAGTTCCGATACCATTTCGTCCCTTAAATCATGAAATTTCGTTTTTGGGAATTTCTTGAAAAACCAACATTTTCCCCAACTAAAAACATAGTTTAAATGATAAAAACAAGGATTAAATCATGGAATATATTTAATTCTAAGTGAAGAACACTTACCCAATTGAATTGCTTGAAAAATCCACCAAGAATCGCCAAAACCCGAGCTCTACAAGTCAAAATGTGATAAAACTGGTGTAACCCTCGATTTAGGAATATATTCTGTCTGCCCAGATTTTTGTGCATCGCGATCGCGAGTGAAGAGATACGATCGCGTAGAAGAAAATAGTTGCTGGTCCAAAATATGCTACGCGATCACGGAAGGGCTAATGCGATCGCGTATAAGGGGGTAGGCAGGGTTCTGCGATCGCGAAAAGAGCCACGCGAACGCGATGAACAAACGGGCAGGAGCTACGCGAACACGGGGTAAATGATGCGAACGCGAAGAAGAAATAATCAACAGCCCCCAGCCCCTAATTTCTACTATGCGAACGCGAGGGTGGGAATGCGAACGCGAAGAGGAAGAAAGCAGACCATCGCGATCGCGGGAGGTGTTACGCGAACGCGATGAAGAAACTTTGTTAGACACCAATAAGCCTTCGCGATCGCGGCTATACCTATGCGATCGCATAGAAGAAGACATCAGAAGACAGAACAACAGTTTAAAATAGGGTAAAAATGTCTCGTAGCCCATCCGAAACACACCCGAGGCCCCCGGGACCCCGTCTAAGTACACATACATGTCATATAACCTAAAACGGATTTGCTCGAGGTCTCAAATCACATCAAAAAATGCCTAAACGATGAATCACACCATAGATCGAACTTATGAACTTTCAAATCTTCAAACTTCTAAACTTGTGCCGAAATCTATCAATTCAACCCGGAATAACGCCAAATTTTGCAGACAAGTACGAATTGACATCCCGGAGCTACTCCAACTTTCGGAATCGCATTTCGACCCCGGTATCCCAAAGAGTCAACTGTGGTCAAACTTCTCCGTTTCCCAAACTTCAAATTTTTCCAACTTTCACCGAATTGCGTCAAATTACTCTACGGACCTCCAAATCCAATTCCGGATGTGCGCCTAAGTCCAAAATCACCATACGGAGCTGTTGACATTACCCAAAACCCATTCTGAATCCGTTTACACAAAAGTCACTATTCCGGTCAAATTGCACCGCTTAAGCTTCCAAAACTAAAATCCTTTTTCCAATTCGACTCCGGATCATACGGTAACTAAATCCAACCATGTACGCAGGTCGATATACACAATGTGAAGCTGTTCAAGACCTTATGCCACCGAACAGAGCTTTAATTCTCAAAACGATTGGCTGGGTCGTTACATTCTCCCCATCTTAAAACAAATGTTCGTCCTCAAACGTGCCAAGAATCGCCTCTAGGCATTCAAGTCACTGAATGCGCACTTCCATCATACACCCGCGGGTGATCCCATGTCACCCCAACCTAATAAGGCTGACGACACCATCTTAACTGCAGTTTAGCCTTTCAACCAACACCGATAAGCCTTAAAGCCAAAACTCTCACCTTCCATTCATTTCCAAACGACCCGATTCTAAATTCATATCTGGCATCAATTACAACCAGCTACAACAACTCACGCCTACACCCACAAGGTATGACCACACAACCTAACACACTGCAAGTAGGCCCAAAGAAAACACTTCTGATCATAATAGCTGCCCGAAATCAACTCAGCACCGGCAATTAGCCTCACACCTAAAAAGAAATCTATCTCAACCTTCCATGACACTGATAATGATGCAAGAAAACACGAAGGCCTTATAATTAGACATCCGAATCACCAAGCCACAACTAACACCACTGGCACACACCCCGCAAGCTAGAGCTCAAGGAACACAGAACGAAAATGACAGAATATGAAAAAAGAAACACACACAAGGAAACTATCAAACAAGCCCGACATGCACCACTCTCTATCAGTACTGGCCCACAACCAATATAACAAGGAAAGAATGAAAGCATATAAACAAATCACAAGGATCCCATCCTGATATAATTTCCACTGCGGTACTCAGCCTGGTCCAAACATATCGAATCACAAAAGATCACGAGGGTCTCTCCCTCAACTCTAAATCACATACCGAATATATATCATACCAATTAAAATCTCCCACTAACTCCGCTTGCCAATAAAATCATAACGCTCACTTAACTCTCATCTTGATAGGTATCAAATCACATCTCATAACCAAAATACTCAGGAAAAATCACATCAAGCCTACCATGACGACAACAAGGACTCACTTGTAGTCTCACCACTCTCAATGATGAATGAAAACAACGATAGACACTATCTGCCACTTATAGAATCTCCAAATGGGAGCAAATGCGAAAGTAAAGTGCAAGGCATGAAACTCACTCATAAACGAAACAACAAATGAGGAAACTCGTCCCGACCCGCAGAGCTATAATGAAATACAAATGGTGCCCCTCTATGACAAATCAAAACAGACCTGTATGATAACATCTGGCACAACGACCTCCAGCCTACTATACGAAACACATCAACGGGTCAGGCCTCCCCATCTTGGGCGCCCTCTACTCACCTGAATACCCTGTTGTGACACATCTGCCTGAATCCTAGGACAATCTCTCACCCTGTGACTGGTATCTCCACACTCAAAAAAAACCTCTCTACTGGCGTGGCTATGGAAACTGTGCAATACGAGTACTCTGAGATCCATGAGTACCTGAAACTCTATGCGAAGCCGGTAATGCAAACTGAACTGGCTGACCCACAAAACCTCTACCGTGTCGTACCCTGCCTTCATAATAAGAACCAGTAGATCTCTTCGGCATATGAGGTATCCTCACCTCTCCGTCCTCTCTCCCCTAACCTCGTATGTCCTCCCTCTCACAGCCCCGCCTGACATCTCTCTCATAGTCCCGCCTGACATATCTCTCATGATCCAGTATGCCCTCAACTGTGCAAGCAATCCCTACCACCTGCTGAAATAAAACATCCGACTCCAACTCCTGAGCCATGATGAACCGAATATCACGCCCGATGCCCTAAATGAATCTACGAACACGCTCTCTAACTGTACAACTAAAGCTGGCGCGTGTCTGGCCAAATCACTGAATTTGACGGCATACTCTGACACTGACATAGTGCCCTAACATAGCCGCTCAAACTCCGCGCGCCAGGCATCCCTGAGGCTCTGAGGGACATATTCTCTCAAGAACATCTCTAAGAACTGACCCCATGTAAGTGAAGCTGACTCGGTCGGCTGCCCAACTCATATGCCCGTCACCACTGATAAGCCGCTCCCCTGAGCTGGAAGTATTCCCCCTGTCGAGTTGAGTGAGATAGTTGAACCTGGTCCATCACCTATTCCATCTGCCATAGGTGCTTCAATGTGGTCATTCCTCCTCACCAGTCCAAGCTCCTCATCTTCTGGTTCCTGTCTCTCAGATAAAGTGTTAGTTTCATCAAAGACAACATGTACACTTTCTTCTACACACATAGTTNTTTTCCTAGAGTATCTTTGCCATTATTATGCACATAACACTTGCATCCAAAAGCCCTAAGGTGGGATATGTTGGGCTTTCTCCCTTTAAGTAATTCATAGGGAGTTTTCTCTACCAGAGGTATGGTCAGGCATCTATTGGTAATGTAGCACGCAGTGCTTATTTCTTCTGCCCAGAAGCTGTGAGGTAGTTTTCTTGATAGAAGCATGGTTTTTTCCATGTCTTCAAGATTTCTATTCTTTCTTTCCATAATCCCATTTTGCTGTGGGGTTCTAGGGGCAGAAAAGTTGTGATTGATACCATGTTCATCACAGAACTTAGAAAACTTAGCATTTTCAAATTCAGTCCCATGGTCAGATCTTATTGATGCTAGTTGATGTCCTAACTGATTTTGAGTTTTCTTAACAAATGTGATAAACATATCAAATGCTTCATCCTTAGATGCCAGAAATAAGGTCCACGTGAACCTTGAGTAATCATCAACTAACACCATCACATATTTTCTACCGCTTCTGCTCAGAGTTCTCATTGGACCACACAGATCCAGATGAACCAGTTCCAACGACCTGGTGGTAGTGACCATTTTCTTACTTTTGAAATAAGATCTTACCTGCTTCCCTCTTGCACATGCCTCACAAACTTTTTCTTCTTTGAACTTAATGTTAGGGAGTCCTACCACTAAGTCCTTAGAGACTAGCTTGTTAAGTTGAGTCAGACTTGCATGACCAAGTCTTTTGTGCCACAGGAGGG
>ML266017.1:24857-49879 GCA_005239495.1 Nicotiana undulata | reverse complement strand
TCTGATTCCTCATCTGAACTTTCCCCCCAAGCAGCAACCATAGCCTTAGTTGTTATTTTCTTGGGTTGGACCAGTTCCTTCTTCCTGTTCCTTCTTTCATATCTCTCTTTTTTCCATTCTACTTCCCACCGAGGGCAGGTTTTTATGAGATGGTCAGTTTTTCCACACTTGTAGCATCCCTCATTAGCTGGCCTTTCTGGTGCCTTTGCCTTGTTGAAGTTACCTCCCATAGAGATGCCCTTCTTCCTCATGAGAAAGTTTCTAAATCTTTGGTGATCATGGCCATCTCATCCTCCTTCAGTAATCCTCAGTGCTAAACTTCTCTCCTTCTTTGGGCATCCATCTTCAGGGTTTGCCTTCTGAGTTCATAAGCAGTGATATTTCCAATTAACTCATCCAGTCTAAGGGTTGCCATATTTTTGGATTCCTGGATAGCAGTGATCTTGCTTTCCCAGGAGATAGGCAAAACCCTTGTCAAGATCTTCTCTACCTTGTCTTCTTCAAGTATGATTCTTCCAAGAGACTTGAGTTCATTGGTCAAGGTTGTAAACCTTGTGTACATCTCCTGAATAGTCTCTCCTTCTTTCATAGTGAAGTTTTCATACTGAGAGTATATTAATGTACCTCTAGATCTTTTGACTTGAGGTGTTCCTTCATGGGCTACTTGTAGAGTGTCCCAGATTTCCTTGGCTGTTGTGCAGCTTTGGATTCTACTGTATTCATCGGGACCTAGTCCACATACTAGCCACTTCTTGGCCTTGGCATTCTTCTCCCATTTCTTCAAATCTTCAGCCGTGCAGTCAGCCCTAGTCTTAGGTACATCTACACCTTCAGCAGTCTTCTTCATTGTTGCAAGGGGTCCATCAGTGACTATGTCCCATAGTTCATAGTCCTCTCCAATAAGATGGTCCTTCATTCTATTTTTCCACCAAGAATAGTACTGGCCATTGAAGAGTGGTGGCCTTGCGATTGATTGACCTTCCCAGTTCCCAGGTGGTGCAGTCATCCTGATCTTTTCCAAGGTGTTAGCCTTTTCACGGATAACCTGCTCTGATACCAGTTGATGTTTTAGACTTCAATACTCCACAATAATATAAGTTAATTGTGTAGTACCCAATTTTCGAGTGCTGTCTAATAAGAAGAACCTGGTTCTTCTTTGTGTACTACTTTCTACTGTTGCGGAATAATTAAAGCAGTAAAGTAAAGACACAGTTATTTTTACGTGGAAAACACCTGGCTCAAAAGGTGAAAAAACCACGACCTACTCCTCAGTAGGATTTGCTCAAACTCTTCACTAAAACTCTGAGCCAAAACGGACTTACAAAATAAACTCTTTTGTAATCCTAGGACTAACTCTAATCCTCTTTGTATCAACTAGCCTCTAGCTAATTTCTACAGATTTCAAGCTAACTCTAACTTGAACAATGTGTACATATTACAATTGCTTCTATGAAAGCTGAAAAGATACAATGTTAAAACTCCTACTACAATCAACTAGACTCAATACACAAACGATTGAACTGTTTCTTCTAGTTGAACTGTAGCCTTTGTATCGTACAACAATTCTGCTTGCAAAATATCTCTGGGACTTTTGCTTCAGATCTTGATTCACTTTAGTAATTGTGCGTCAAATATTTCAGCAGTAATACATTGAGTATTTATAGAGCCCGTTTGTTGAGTACATGATTCAATTCTGATCCAACTCTTCCTAGGTAAACGAGTTTGATTGTAACTCAACTTCCTTCCTCTATTTCTGTCCTAGCTGAAATCAACTTCTGTCATCTTTATCAGTTTGCAACCTTTTCGTATTAGAAGACATTCTCCTAGTTCTTCGATACTCATCAAACACCGATGTCTCCTATGCAAGTATTATTCTTGTGCCAACTGTTCCGTTCAGATGTGTATGCTATGATGGACCCGGTTGAACTTTGTCATCTTTTGTCAATCTTCAAAACCCATTCAGTGACATGGGCCAACAGTACCCATCTCCACCTCTCGGGCCATGGTGGCCCTGATACCTGGATGTAACCCGGCCACAAACCGCCGCACTCGCTCGGCATCGATAGGCAATATCATAAGTGCATGGCCTGACAACTCTGAAAATATGGCCTCATAATCTGTCACGGTCATCTGCCCCTGCTCTAGCTGCTCAAACTGACGCCGCAACTCTTCCCTCTCAAAGGGTGGAATATATCTGTCTAGAAACATCTGCACGAACTGATCCCAAGTGACAGGAGGAGAATCTGCTGGTCTGCTGAAAATATAAGACTGCCACCACCTGCGAGCTCTTCCCTCCAACTGAAATGTGGTGAAATCCACTCCATGGGACTCCAAAATCCTCATATTGTGTAGTTTGTCCCTGCACCTATCAATGAAATCCTGGGCATCCTCACCCCGCTCACCCCCGAAGACTGGAGGGCGAAGTCAGGTCCATCTATCCAACATCTTCTACTGGTCACCCTCTGCAACTGGCCCGGGCTCTGGGGCTGCTAATACAGGCTGAACCCCACCCACGGGCGGTGTACCCGGGGTATGACGTGTTGTTGTTGTCTAACTTGTGTCCTGAGCGGTAGGGGTCTGGATTCCCCCTCCCGCCTGAGAAGTAGCAGGGTCAGCTGGAAATAAACCATCCTGGGACATAGTGTCCATGAACCTCATCATATGGCCCATGACCTCCTGGAAGCCCGACGCCGTCATAAAATCTGCTGGAGCAGGAGCTACTGGAGGCACCTCGTCCTGCTCCTCGATGATAGGGTCCTCTGGT
Source organism: Nicotiana undulata (assembly GCA_005239495.1). Taxonomy (NCBI): domain Eukaryota; kingdom Viridiplantae; phylum Streptophyta; class Magnoliopsida; order Solanales; family Solanaceae; genus Nicotiana; species Nicotiana undulata. The sequence continues at coordinate 47,115 of ML266017.1, read as the reverse complement.
GGTGCGACTGGTATAAATTTGAGACGTCCTCGTCCCTTACCTCGGGCAGGTACCCTACCCCTGTCCATACCACGACCTCGTGCGGCGGGGGTAGCGGTCTCTCCCGTATCAGGAACGTCAGATGCACGCGTCCTCACCATCTGTGACAGAATAGAAGGACAAGTTTGAGTACATCATCAACTGCACGATAGAATATGAACAAGGAGAGGTTTCCTAACACCCTATATCCTCCTGAAGATAAGTACAAATGTCTCCGTACCGATCCGCAAGACTCTACAGGGCCTGCCCGTGACTCGTGAAACTTACATGAACCTAGGGCTCTGATACCACGTTGTCACGACCCAAAACCCTAACTCAGGTCGTGATGGCGCCCAACTGCGGGGTTAGGCAAGCGAACATGAATTACACTAAGTGCTCCCTGTCCCTTTTAGTTTCATAGTTCAATATTTACCAATTTTAACAAGCTTAAAGCATAATGTCTGAAAATGATAACTCAGTGGTAAATGATATATCTATAAAGATACGAGGGCCAAAAGATAAGCATATATATAAACAGCCCCAAACCCAGAATAACCACCACGTGCGTGTGGCAGGAACTAGTGTCACGAGTGCCACGAGCATACTAACTGAATATACAAAAGTCAATATATACAATCCCACTGTCTGAATGAAATAGACGGGAAAATAACATAGGAAAACTCCATGGTGCTGCCAGAGATCGTCAGGAGGAGAAGCTCCTCGTGAAGTCAAATCAGCTCTAATCAATACCTAGCTCCGGTCTGATAACCAGATGTACCGGCCTCAGGACCTGTACAGTCAAGTACAAAAGTGCAGCATGAGTACATAAATAAATATGTACCCAGTGAGTATCCCGTCAAAACTCGAAGAAGTAGTGATGAGAAGTCGACTTGAAACTCACTAAGGTCGAGTAATATAATATATGACAGGATATGAAAGAAAATAGTATGCAGTAAAACAGTAAACAACAAGTGCATATCACAAGAAGTACTCCAAGCAATAACTGAAAATGAACAACAGTGTACTTTATTCCCTTCTTACCAAATACCTCACATGTCTGACTATAAGTGACCCTAGACAACTAGTCATAAATATACAAGGACAAGACAACCGACCAGAGTCATAAAGGTGGTCATAAGGACTGAGGTCATAAGCTAACCCACGATCGTGAATCATACCTGCGACTCGCGTGCTGACTCAATAATAATAAGCTGACCCACGATCGCGCATCGTACCTGCGACTCGTGTGCTGACTCGATAATGATAAGCTGACCCACGATCGCGCATCATCCCTGCGACTCATGTGCTTAATCTGACCCACGATCACGCCTTATACTTGTGACTCGTGTGGTGACTCAATAATAATAAGCTGACCCACGATCGTGCATCATACCTGCGACTCGTGTGCTGACTCGATAACAAGTGCGTATATATAAGGACAAATGTGTACCAACTTAACAGTGAACTCAACAGGACTGTGCCAATACCACGGATAATCAACTAGGATTTAAATCATAATACCTCACTTTTCCTTATCATATCAACAGTAATTGCAACATCATAACTCATAACACATACGAAGGTACAGATAGGGCACATAGAGGCAGGCTTGCGAATCCTAAGGCTACCCGACATAGCAATACAATCACCACGTACGGACTCTCGTCTCTTGGTACGTATGTGGACCCCAAAACATGTACACACAGCAATCAAGAACCTATGGGGACATTTTCCCCCTTACAAGGTTGGAAAGGAGACTCACCTCGTGACGAAATCACCCCTCGTATCATGAATGGGCCCGAATCTCCGAAATCTACTCTCGACGGCTCGCAATTAGCCAAATATAGTATAATTACATCAATTCATGTTCAAAGAAAAGGATTTATCCTATTTTATTCAAAATTCATCATTCTTGAAGAATTACTAAATTTCAACCCTGAGCCTGCACGCTCGAATTCCGAAAATTCTCGAAGAAATCGCTCACGCATAGCCTAAGGATCAAAATTATGTAGTTTCTAATTTAATTCATCGATTTAAATGGACAATTCACAAATTCCTCACAAGCCCTAATTTTACTAACCAAATTCATGATTTTTGATAATTTAGAAGAGAATTCATCTAGGAATTGATGCTTGAAACTAGTGTTAATAAGGAATTTACTTACCTCAAGTACTAGGTTGACTGGACCTCTTGGAAGCTCTCAAATAACCCAAGGAAGAAGATGGAAATGGGGAATGGGACTTAAATCCCGTATATAAATTAACTGCCCAGATTTCCCCTTCACCGCGATCGCGACCAGAGGCCCGCGATCGCGAAGACCAAATGGCCCAGGGTCTGAGGCCCTTCTATGCGAATGCGAAAAGGGGCCCGCAATCGCGAAGGCCAACTGGACAGAACTCTGCGAACGCAGAGGAGGTTCTGCGATCGCGAAGAGTAAACGGGCCTGGTCCCGACCTAACTCTATGCGAACGCGAGAAAGGGGCTGCGATCGCGAAAGCCAGGTATCCAGACCATCGCGATCGCGAAGGTCAGGGACCTGACCTTCCGCGATCGCGGAGAGATTCCTGCGAACGCGAAGAGCATTCAACATCCCAGCCCAATTCCTTCTCCGCGAACGCGGCCCACCTCCCGCGATCGCGAAGAAGGAAACCAGACAGCAAAAATTTGGTTTTTTGAACTTAGCTCGGGGGTCCAAAACGTACCCGAGCCCCTAGGGACCCCATCCAAAGGCACTGGCAAGTCTGTATTCATGATACAGACTCGCTCGAACTTCCAGAACGCGAAAAACAACAACGAAACTCAGAATTTGACCCAAAAACCAAATTGAATCAACACTTTGAACTTGAAGTTCTATAATTCATTTCAATGCGCCGAACCGGCCTATACTACTCGGAATGACTTCAAATTTTGCAGACAGATCATAAATAACATAACGGAACTATTCCCGGTCTTGAAATTTATTTCGGGCCTCGATATCATAAAATCACGTTCCAAACCAAATTTTAAATTTTAGGAAATCCTTATTTCTATATCGGGCGCCGAAACGCTCCCGGGTTATCAAAAACCCATTCCGAACATACGCTCAAGTCCGAAATCATCATACGAAGCTACTGACACTGTCGGAATTCGATTCCGAGGTCGTTTGCTCAAAATGTTTACCGAAGTCAAACTTGGCCAAATAGGCCAACCTTAAGGAACCAAGTGTTCCTATACTGCTCAAAGCACTACCAAATCCTGAACCACCAGTCCCTGCAAGTCACAAATCACAAGAAGCCGTTATGGGAAGACTTAGACAAGAGAACAGGGTCCGATAACATAAAACTACTGGTCAGGTCGTTACAGGTCATATATGAATAATAAGGTTATCCTGCTCGCGAATCATACCTGCGACTCAGGTTCCCATAGATACACATATTCACACAAATAAACCACATTTTTATCAGAAAAGCAGTTACTCAAGAAAGCGGTGAAATTCTCTTTTATGGAGAATATAGTATTTAAATCTTTTTCTGGAAACTCATTTTCCAAAATTAATAAGGTTTAAATATTATAAATTTATCAGGAACACAATTATTCCCGGAAGAATCAATTCTCTTTCTAAATGATTAAGACAAGTAAACTCTAACCATTCTTAGCTATTCAATTACTAATCCGATAATATTGATAGTCTAACATCACGGGCAAGATCACAAGTACAACAAGTAAGGCATGCTAGTGGGTCCTAGACTACCCAGACACAAGTAGTAGCTACGCACGGACTCCCATCACCTCGTGCGTACATATCCCCCGAAAATAGTAGCACATATTCAATTAGTTCACCTATGGGGACAATTACCCCTCACAAGATTAGAAAGGAAACTTACCTCGCTTCGAAATTCCATAACCGGCTTTCAAGACCTTCCGACGACTCCAAATAATTTGCACAACGCTCCAAAGCTAGTCAAATAATGGCAAACCAATGAAAATGTACTCTAAAACGCATAACCATTTAAATTATATAAATTCCTAACTCCGCTCGAAGAATTGACAAAATTGCCCTCGGGCCCACGTGCCCGGATTCTAAAATTTCTCGAAGATAATGCTCACCTATAGCTTTACTAACTCAAATACATAATTTACTCTTAATTTCATGCTCAAATTTGTGGTCAAAACTCCAAATTACCAATTCTATGTCTTCCCCTAAAAATCCCAATTTATTCTAATTTTCCATGTCTAAATCTATGCAAGACCACATTTTTAACTCATAAATGAGGAGAATTCACTTACCTAGTGATGCTAGAAGAAAATCCCTCCTTGAGCTCTCCAAAATCGTCTAAGCCAAATTAAAGAAATGAAGGAAATGGCAAATTTCCCGATTTTAAAAAAATCTGCCCAGGCCCATTTCAGCACCTGTTGTCCACATCTCGCACCTGCACTCCCGTAGGTGCGCCCAAGAGCCTGCACCTGCGGCTACCTTCTCCTCCATTCGGATCCGTACATGCGCCCCATTGTCCGTATTTGCGCCTTCGTATGTGCAGAAATTGCATCGCACCTATGCTCCCGGCCAAGCAAGCAAAACCTCGCACCTGCGGCGCCGCTCCTGCGGCCAAAGCCTCGTAGGTGCGGTCACACCAGATGACAGCAACCTCAGCTTTTCTCCAACTTCAAATTTGATTCGTTAACCACCCGAAATCCACTCGAGGCCCCCGGGACCCTGTCCAATTACACCAACATGCTCCAAAACATAATGCGTACTTGCTCGAGGCCTCAAATCACATCAAATAACATCGAAACAACGAATCGCTCTCCAATTCAATGTTTATGAACTTAGGAATTTCAAACTTCTACATCCAATGCCGAAACCTATCAAATCACGTCCGATTGACCCCAAATTTTTCACACAAGTCACATTCAACATTACGGGCCTTCTCCAACTTTCAAAATCGCATTCCGGCCCCGATATCAAAATTTTCATTTCCGGTCGGATTTCTCGAAAACCTTCAAATTTCTACATTTAGCCAAATGACTTTAAAATAACCTACGGACATCCAAAATCACTTCCGATCGCGCTCCCAATTCCAGAATCACCATACGGAGCTACTCCCAGATCGGAATCCCAAACGGACATTAATATCACTGAAATGCACTTTAACCCAGACTTGGGAAATTTCTTCAAAAAAATGCCGACTTCCACAATATACGCGGAAACGCTCCTGGGTTATCCAAAACTCAATCCGGACATACACCCAAGACCAAAATCATCATACGAACCTGCTGGAACCTTCAAATCCTGATTCCGAGGTCGTTTACTCCAAATTCCGATCTTAGTCGATTCTTCCACTTAAGGCTTCCGAATGAGAATTTTCTTTCCAATTTGACTCTGAACTTCCCAAATTTCAAATCCGACCATGCCTGCGAGTCATAACACCTAAAATGAAGTTTCTCATGACCTCAAATGGTTGAACGATGAGCTAGAGCTCAAAACGATCGGTCGGGTCATTACATTGTCGTTATTCGTCACTTCCGCAACTGCTGCGAGGTTAGCTAATGCATCCGCTTCTGCATTTTCCTCCCTAGGTATTGTTGTAACCTTCTATGTTTGGAATTTTCTTACTAGGTCTCGTGCCTTTTCCAAATATTGTTGCATCCGGACCTCTCTAGCTGTGTAAGTCCCTTGCATCTGGTTCACCACTAGTAGAGAGTCACTTTTGATCACGATCTGCTCGATTGAGAATTCTCGTGCCAATTCAAGCCCTGCAATGACAACTTTGTACTCTGCTTCATTGTTAGTTATGGGATAACATTTAATAGCTTGTTGTATCGTTTCACTCGTAAGTGATATTAAAATAATTCCGAGGCCAGCTCATTTTACATTAGAAGAGCCATCTGTCAGGGATTATGCTAGTATTAAAATCATCGATGAAATCAGCTAAAATTTGAGACTTTATTGCATTTCTAGGCTGATATATTATGTCATGTTCACTTAATTCTATTGCCCACTTAGCTAATCTCCCTGATAATTCTTGTTTATGCAAAATATTTCTCAATGGATATGAGGTTACAACAGTGATTGGATGACATTGAAAATATGGTCTTGACTTTCTAGCTGCCATGATTAGACCTAAGGCTAATTTTTCCAGATGAGGATATCTAGTTTCTGCATCTAATAAGGACTTGCTAACATAATAAATGGGAGATTGCTTACCTTTGTCTTCTCTTACCAGTACTACACTTATAGCAATTTCTGCAAAAGGTAGACATACAGCCTTTCCCCCTCTTTTGTCTTAGAAAGCAACAGGGGTTTTGATAGATAGGACTTCAGATTTTTAGAGCCTGTTGACATTCTTCAGTCCATTCGAACTGATTCTGCTTTTTAAGAACTGAAAAGAATTTAAAACTCTTCTCCGAAGACTTGGAGATAAATCTTCCTAGAGCTGCAATTCTTCCTATTAGTCTTTGAACTTCTTTCTTGCTCGTAAGTATATTGGGTATTTCATCAATAACTTTAATTTTAGCAGGATTACTTCTATTCATTTATTTGACACAAGGAAACCCAAAATCTTACCTGATTCTACGCCAAAAGTGCATTTTTCTGGATTCAGTTTCATATTATACTTGCAAAGGATTTCAAAGGTAATTGAAAGATGCTGGAAATGATCTTCCGCTTGTGTTGATTTATCCAGCATATCATCAATGTATACCTCCATTGTTTTCCCCAGATGTTCCTGGAACATCTTGGTCACCAGCCGTTGATACGTGGCTCCAACATTTTTCAGGCCAAAAGGCATGACGTTATAACAATAAGTCCCTCTGTTTGTAATAAAGGAAGTTTTTTCCTCGTCTGAGGGATCAATTTTTATCTAATTATAACCAGAGTATGCATCTAGAAAGCTTAACAATTCATGACCTGCAGTGGCATCAATCATTTGATCTATGTGCGGTAATGGAAATGAGTCTTTAGGGCATGCTTTATTTAAATCTGTGTAATCTACGCATACTCTCTATTTACCATTCTTTTTAGACGCCAGTACAGTATTGGTTAACCAATTAGGATATTTTACCTCACGTATCGAACCAATTTTCAAGAGTTTATGTACCTCTTCGTCGATCACTTGGTTCTTGAATGGTCCTTGCTTTCTTTTCTTCTGCTTGACAGGCACGAAGGATGGATCTTCATTTAGTTTATGAGTCATCACTTCTGGAGGAATACCTTTCATGTCTGAATGGGACCAAGCAAAGCAATTTGCGTTAGCCTTTAAGTATTCAATTAACTTACCTCTCCTGTTGGGGCTTAGCCTCGTTCCTATGTGAACTTTTTGTTCAGGCTTCTGCTTGAATAGTGGAACAACTTCGAGCTCTTCTGTAGTTGTTTTGATATTCTCGTCCTCTTCTGGTTCCTGAATAACATCAGGTCTGGAATCCATGTTTGTATGTTTTGAGACTTCTTCCATGGTGACTTGGTTCACCTTCTCGTGGCTATCTTCTTCCGTACCTGTTTGGATAACAACTTTTTCCGTACCTGTTTGGACGATTTCCTCGTCTTTTGATTCTTCCACTTTTTTTTTTTTGTAAGAGTGTACTACGGAATTTATATTCCTTGAGGTTTGTTGATCGCCTCGAATCTGTTGAATTCCCCATTTGAAAGGGAATTTAATTACCTAATGTAAGGTAGATGGTATTGCTTTCATGTCATGGATCCATGGTCTCCTCATGATTACGTTGTAGGCCATATCAGTATCAATGACTTGGAATCTAGTATTTTTGATTACTCCTTCTGCATAGAGCTAAGCTCAATTTCCCCTTTTGTTATGACCATAGAGTTTTCAAACCCAAATAAGGCTCGTGCTTTTGGGATTACTTGATCCTCCATTAGCATTTCTTCCACAATTATCGATAATATGATGTTGACTGAGCTATCTGGATCGATCAACACTCTTTTTACGTTAGTGTCATGTATAAGTAGGGATATTACCAGTGCGTCGTTGTGTGAAAGAATTAATCCGGTGATATCTGCATCGTCGAATTATATATCGTCTCCTTCCACGTCTTCACAAGTCCGCTTCCCGGGTCTAATTATGAACTTTGTTGTTCTCTTGCAGATTACTCTGTTCACCTCCTCTCCTCCATGTATCACATTCTTTGTTCGCTTTGGAGATGGTGGTTTGGAGGCTCCTGCATGTTCTTCATATATGCATGTTTACCTTTTTCACTAAATAGTTCTGTTAGACAGCCCTGTCTTAATAATTGTTCTACCTCACCTTGCAATAATCTACAATCTGATGTTCTGTGCCCATGATCGTTATGGAATTCACACCAAAAGTTTGGATTCCTTTTATTTGGGTTCGACCTCATTTCTTTGGGCCATCGAACCTTATCACCCATATTTCTCAATACTGTAATTAATTCAGAGGTAATTACATTGAAGTTATAATCTCCGATTCTTGTATTACCTCTATTTCGTTAATCCCGATCCTCTCTAGATCTTGATGAAGATGAGATCGTATCTATATTTGATGATCTATATTCTGACCATGTGTTTTCGAACCTGGGACGACTTTCTCGTCCCGAAGGTTCCATATAAGGGTCATACCTGTTCTTACCTATTCTTTTTTCTGGTTCGGGGTGTCTAGAACTGGTTCAATCTTCAGCTTTTGACTGAGTAATGGTGTCTTTTCTATTTGTAGCTTAGTGTTGTACCTGTTATAGACATCGTGGCTGGGAATTCTCTCAAGCTTTCCTTGAGTCTTCGCGTGGCTTCTGAGATTTTGTCATTTAAATTGCTTGCAAATGCCATGGCTGCCCAATTGTCAGGTACCCTTGGCAGCAACATTCTTTCTCGCTGAAACATCTCTACAAATTCACAAAGAAACTCCGTGTCTCCTTGTTTTATTTTGAATATGTCTTCCATTCTTTTTTTGACTTTTTGCGCACCGGAATGCGCTTTTATAAAAGAATCTGCAAGCTCAGCAAAAGAGTCAATAGAATTTTCAGGTAGAAGAGAATACCATGTTAGTGCTCCTTTGGTGAGTGTCTCTCCGAACTTCTTAACTAGTACTGACTCAATTTATTATTTAGTCAGGTCGTTGCCTTTTACTCTGGTGGTAAAAGAAGTTACATGATCACGTGGGTCTGTTATCCCGTCGTACTTGGTAATATCAGGCATTTTGAATTTCTTGGGAATAGGCAAGGGTGCTGCACTTGGCTTCCAGGGCTGTTGAGAATATCTATCAACATCAATGCCTTTGATGACAGGTGGTACTCCAGGAATTTGCTCGATTCGATCGTTTTGTTCCTTCACCTGTTTCTGCAAGGTTAGTAATAAAGATTGTAATTCTAGATTATTGGACATAGCTAGTCTTGCTTCGAGGGACTCATTTTGAGTGCCTCCACTTCCAGAGTTTGCTAATCTGGATTGTGGATTTTCCACAGTTATAGTATTGTTAAGAGGAGGCGTAGGTGATGCAGCTGGTAGTCCCCTCATGAAAGCTTGTAAGGCTTGAGTCACATACTCACCAACCATTTGTTTCACAGTATCCTATTCTTCTGCTTGTTCATTTCCATTGAGATTATTGTTTTGAGTCGCAGATCTTTCTGGGGAATGTTCCTTTGATCCTCGTGGGTATCCTGAGGGCGATGGAACTGGGGTTCCAACCCTTTGTTGGTTGTTGTCGTTGGCGTTCGACATACTTCACATAATGTTATTCGAGAAAAAATAGAGATTATCAGATTCCCGGTAACAGAACCAATTTGTTTAACCAAAGAATTAGATTCTTTGCCAAAGCTATTTTTAGAAGAACATGGGTTTCTGATAACCAAGGAATATACTAATAATTGTAATTAAATTCGTAAATAGAAAGCAACAAGATGCGTAAACATTAAGTATATTGCAATAGCAGTTCGAATGTGTCCTTACAAGTTATATTTTACTCTCTTTTATAGAGAATTTCTTAACATAACGTCTACTATTTTCAGTGATCGAGCATTAATGACTAATAATGGCATTAATGTAATGTTACAATGATTAATCATAACTGTTGCGTGAAGATTGTGTAACGTTTGGCTCATTAATTGAAGATCCCGAATCTGCCCTGTATCTTGCCTTGATTCATTTTGACCGTGTCTCTTCATCTTCTTGATTAGGTTGAGATTCTCGTATTTGATTACCCCGTGGGTATATTGTTTCACTCCTCTTTATCTCGTACCTCTTCATAGAGTCCTGTCCAGTTGTCATGATTTCATTGCTCCACATAGATTGTTGAGTCATCATAATTGTTACACGTGTGAAGTTCGTTTTTACCAATACAGTTGGTACGCTCATTTTTTTGCTGCTCCCGCAAGTGGTTTGGTGGGTGAGGAGAACATGCCTTTTCCAGAAAAATAGAATTTTGCACGTAAGTTTTTTTTAAACAACTTTCTCCATTTTTTATAAGGGAAGAAGAAACTTACAATCTCGTGGTTGTTTTTTCTCTTTTAGCAACCATGGAAGTTTTTGAAGAAATACCAGACTTCCGTTCTTGGGTAGAGAAATTATTTTCGGTTGCTCCTATGGAAGGAAGGTCTTGGAAATACCTTTCTCATAGGTTTGGTTGGAAAGTCAAAACTCATGGTATCCTTATCTTTAATTTTCTTCCTCTCTTTCGTATTTACTTGGAGATTACTAACTTTTTCCTCTGCTAGGATTTCCCATTCGAGGTATCAGTGCCGCGTCTATTTCTTCATCAAGAATTTCTTTGTCCCTTGCTCAAGAGATGATTTTAAATTCTTCATCAAAGAGAAAAGCAGAGGGAGTTTGTGGCTCTGAGGGTGAAGAGGAACGAGAAGAGGGTTCCTTAGTGCGCAGGCCTCGGGCTAGGAGGCGCGTTATTTTGGATGATGAAGCCACCCCACCTCCAAGTTCAGTTCCCGTGAATGAGCCTGAAAGTGCCACTTTAGTGAGCTCTGATGAAGAGATGAATATTGCACCTCGTGACTCTACCGATCAATTATTTTCCCATGGGTTTGATAGTGAAGATTTTATCCTTGTTTCTGAAGAAGCACCCCTTGCCTCTTTTCCAGTGTCTGCTCCTACCACTTCTCATGTTGAATTTGGTTCTTCCAATAATAGTAGGATGAAAAAAGTTACCATTGAAGTACCTGAGGATGGTAATCTTTTGAAAAGTCTGGTCAAGCCGATCTATGGTTAAAACCTCTACTTGGCCCAGTTGAGAAGTCGAAGTTTGAAAACCACATTCCTTAACATGGATGAATGATATTGTTCATTCATCTTTGAAGGTATAAGCCTTAGTTATTTTCTTTATTTTCCTCGTGATTTTTTTTATCTTTGTTTGATAATCACTCCTTTTATTTCTTTTGTAGATGAACTTGATAGGCATGGAGCTTATGAAGAGAATTGTCCACACTGAGCAGCTAGTCAACGATTATCATACAGAAGCAGACAACTGGAAGGAACAGTACGAGGGTCTTCAAATGGAAAAAAGAAGTTTTAAATGAGGAGAAGTGCGCTTTGGAACATCGAGTAAGAATGATGGCAGCAAAATTGGCAATTGAAAAAGCCTCTTCCATTCAAGTGGTCAAGGACAAAGACATCCTTGAGTCTTCATTTGCAGAGCAGCTTTCTAAAGCTACCGAAGAAATTAGGGGGTTGAAAGAATTGCTTAATCAGAAGGAGGTTTATGCCGGGGAGCTTGTTCAAACACTCACTCAGGCTCAAGAAGACCTTTGTGCCTCTTCCAATAAGATCCAATTCTTGGACAGATCACTCTCCCATTTGAAGGCTTCTTATGATGCTTCTTTGACTAAAAGAGAAGAATTGAAGGCTGAACTTGAGCAATGGGAGAAAGATTACGAGGCCCTTGAAGATAAATCAACTCTTGATGTAATATGGGATTTTTTGAACACGTGCCTCGATACTTTGATGGATTCTAGCCAGGAAGTCTTTGACTTGACTGGTGAGATAGCAAAAGCTAAGGAAACTATTGAAAAAACTCAGCAAAGTCAAAACTTTTCCTCACCTGAGGTTGGTATTCCCGAAGGTGATGAACTTACTCCTGGTGAAGTTGATGTTCAAGCCTCTTCTGCTCAAGTTGAATATTCACCTTTTGTTGATGATTCCATGTTGGCTTCTGCCTCTCCTGCTGCTGATAGTACTACTTTAGATTCTGCCCCATAGTGTTATGTGAACTTTAGATGATGACTGCTTAACCCTTTTTATTTCCATCAAAAAGGTTGTAACCCTAGACCGGGCATAATTTTGTATCCCGCGTGTCTTTCAGATCTAATATCATCATTTGGTGCGGGCTAGATTTTTGCCTATCATCTAAAATTGTTAGTATAATTTTAACTGAACCAAAATATTTATAGTTAAGTGATACCTGACCAAGGGTATTTCCCTTGCTTAGAAATAATACTTCTTCAGATGAACAACATTCTAATTCGAAGGTAACAATTTTCCGTCCATGGTTTCTTACTCATAAGCACATTTCCGAGCGATACCTCGGACTTTATAAGGACCTTCCCAATTTGGGTTCCACTTTTCTGCTCCAGCTGTTTTTGTTGATTGAAAACATTTTTGAGAACGAAGTCCCCAATCTTTAAATATCTGAGATGAGCCTTCCTGTTGTAGTATCGCTCAATAATTTGCTTTTGTGCTGCCATCCTTATTAAAGCTTCTTCTCTTCTTTGCTCGAGTAAATCCAAATTCATTCTTAACACTTCATCATTTGATTCTTCCGTCGATTGTGTGAATCTCGTACTTGGCTCTCCTATTTCTACTAGGATTAAGGCTTCTGAACCATAAACAAGTAAAAAAATGGTGTTTCTCGCGTGCATGTCTTTGGTTTTGTTCGATAAGCCCATAATACTCCTGGTAACACCTCAGGCCAATTGCCTTCTGATTCTTCTAATATTTTCTTCAAATTATTAATAATAATCTTGTTTGTTGACTCAGTTTGTCCATTTTCCACGGGATGGTAAGGCGAAGAGGTTATTCGTTTGATTTGCCAACTTTGAAAAAATTCTGTGACTTTCGAGCCTATAAACTGTGGGCCATTATCACATACGATTTCTTTCGGAACTACGAATCGATATATAACATTTCGCCAAATAAAATCCATTACTCATTTTCTCGCACCTGTTTAAAAGCTCTTGCCTCTACCCATTTGGAAAAATCATCTATTAATACTAACAAAAATCATGCTTTTCCTTTAGTTTGTGGAAAAGGACCCACTATATCCATTCCCCACATCATGAATGGCCATGAGAAAATAACCGTATGTAATAATTCTGCAGGGCGATGCATATTATTGCCATATCGTTGGTATCTATCACACTTTGCTACAAAATTTTCTGCAACCTCTTCCATTTTAGGCCAGTAGTATTCTGCCCTAATTAGAATTTTTACTAAAGATCTTCCTCCTGCGTGATCTCCACAATGCCCCTCATTTACTTCTTTCATCACATATTCTGTTTAAGCAGGTCTAAGGCATCTTGCTAAAAGACCACCGAACATTTTTCGATATAGATTCCCTCAAATTAAACAGTAACGAGCATCTTTTTGTCGAAGCGACTGAGACTCTTGTTTGCCTTCAGGTACAGTTGCATACTGCAAAAAATTAACAATCTCGTTTCTCCAATCCTAGGTTAGATTATTAAAACTTACCTCATTTTCATCTTTGTCCAGTTCTGAATGAAATAAGTGTATTACGATAGCATATTCTACACTTGTTATTTCCGCAACTGATGCAGGGTTAGCTAATGCATCCGCTTCTGCATTTTCTTCCCTGGGTATTTGCACAATCTTCCATGATTGGAATTGTCTTATCAATTCTCGTGTCTTTTCCAAATATTGTTACGTATGTGCTTCTCTAGCTATGTAAGTCCCCTCCATCTGGTTGACTATCAATTGAGAATCACTTTTAATCACGATCTGCTCGATGGAGAGTTCTCGTGCTACTTCTAAACCTACAATTACAGCTTCGTACTCTGCTTCATTGTTAGTAATAGGGTAATATTTAATTTCTCGTCTTATACTTTCTCCCGAAGGTGAATTAAAACAATGCCCAAACCTTCTCCTTTAACATTTGAGGAGCCATCAGTAAATAAAGTCCACATACCTAGATTAGATCCGGTGAAAATTTGTAATTCTTTTTCTACTTCAGTAACTATTTGTGTGCTAAAATATGCTATAAAATCTGCCAAAACTTGTGATTTTATTGCAGCTCTAGGTTGGTACATGATATCATATTCACTGAGTTCTATTGCCCACTTAGCTCATCTACCTGACAAATCTTGTTTATGCAAAATATTCATAAAAGGATATGTAGTTATTACGGAAATAGGGTGACATTGAAAGTACGGTCTCAACTTTCTAGATGACATAACTAATGCTAAAGCAAGTTTTTCTAGATGAGAATATCTAGTCTCAGCATCCAACAAAGATTTACTAACATAATAAATTGGAGATTGTTTACCTTTGTCTTCTCATATCAAAACTGCACTTATATCCATTTCTGAAATTGCGAGGTACACAAACAGCCTCTCACCATCTTTTGGTTTAGCCAGAAAAGGTGGATTTGATAAGTATGCCTTCAATATTTTGAGGGCTTGTTGGCATTCTTCAGACCACTCGGACTGATTTTGCTTTTTTAGCACTAAAAAGAATTTGAAGCTTTTCTCCGAAGACCTAGAAATAAATCTTCTCAGAGCTGCCATCCTACCTGTCAATCTTTGTACTTCTTTTTTGCTCGTGAGTTTATCAGGAATTTCTTCAATTTCTTTAATATGTGTAGGGTTTACTTCAATACCTCTATTAGATACAAGAAAACCTAAGAATTTACATGAAGCTACGCCGAATGCACACTTTTCTGGGTTCAATTTCATATTATAGTTGCGGAGGATCTCTAAGGTATTTGAAAAATGTTGAAAATGATCTTTCGCTCGTGCAGATTTGACCAACATATCATCAATATATACTTGCATGGTATTTCCCAGGTGTTCTTGAAACATCTTGGTCACCAACCTTTGATATGTGGCTCCAACATTTTTCAAGCCAAAAGGTATGACTTTGTAACAATAAGTCCCCATGTCTGTAATAAATGAAGTTTTTTCTTCATCTAAAGGATCCATTTTTATTTGATTATAAACTGAATACGCATCTAAAAAACTCAATAGTTTATGACCTGCGGTAGAATCAATCAGTTGATGTATATGCGGTAAAGGAAATGAATCTTTTGGACAAGCTTTATTTAGATCAGTATAATCTACGCAAACTCGCCATTTACCGTTCTTTTTGGAACTACCATTGTATTAGCTAACCAATTAAGATATTTTACCTCGCGGGTTGAACCGATCTTTAAGAGATTTTTTTCTCATCATAAATCACTTGATTTTTGAATGAACCTTTCTTCCTCTTCTTCTGCTTGACAGGTACGTGTGATGGATCTTCATTCAATTTATGAGTCATCACCTCTGGAGGTATACCTGTCATATTCGAATGCGACCATGAAAAACGATCTGTGTTAGCTTCTAAAAATTCAACACCTCTCATTCCTGGGCTCAGCTTTGCTCCAATTTAAACTTTTTGATCTGGCCGTTGTTCGAATAGCACAACAGCTTCGAGCTCTTCAATTGTTGTTTTAATTTTTTCATTCTCCTATGGTTCTTGGATTACATCCTGTCTCGAATCCATATCGGTTTGCTTTGATACATTTTCATATGAGATTTGATTTACCACGTCTTTCACGAAATCCTCATTTGTATCAATGCTTTTCTTGTGTGACTACACCACTGAATTGATATTCCTAGAGGTTTGTTGAATCCCCCATTTTGAAGGGAAATTAATAACTTGATGCAACGTAGACGGCACAACACCCATGTCATGAATCCATGGCCTCCCAAGAATCACATTATAGTCCATGTCCGTGTCTATTATTTGAATTTCTTTCTCTTTGATGACTCTTTCCGCGAATGCGGTTAACATTGTCTCCACCCTTTGTAATAACGATTGAATTATCGAATATAGATAAAGAACGTTCTTTTGGTATCATCTGATGGTCGATTTGCATTTCATTCACCACTCGCAATAAGATTTTATTCACGGAGCTACCTGAATCAATCAAAACTCATTTTACATTAGTATCATGTATAAGTAAAGATATTACCAATGCATAATTATGAGGAATCATCAATCCATCCACATCTACATCATCATATATTATGTTATCTTCTACTAAGGTTTGACGAACTCGTTTTCCATGAGTTACTGTGAATTTTGCCGTCTTTTTCGCAACTGTGTACGTTACACCGTTGACTTCTTCTCCTCATTTTATCGCGTTCACTATTATCTTTGGAGATGGAGATTTTGGAGGTTCTTGTCTATTTTTCATGTAAGATTGTTTACCTTTCTCACTGAACAGGTCTGTCAAGTATCCCTGCTTCAACAAATGTTCTACCTCACCTTGTAACAGTATGTAATCTGCAGTTTTATGGCCATGGTCATTATGAAACTCACACCAGAAATATGGATTTCTTATGTTTGGGTCTGATCTCATTTCTTTTTTCCAGCGCACCTTATCTCCCATACTCCTTAAAACAACTACCAATTCAGAAGTACTAATATTGAAACTATAGTCTCCATTCCTTGCATTTGGGTTGGTATCCCTATCACGCACACCTCAATCTTTTTTGAACCTAGATGATGATGAACCTGAATCTCTACTTGTCAATCTATGGTCAGACCGTACATTTTCTGGTCAGGAACGTGCGTCTCGCCCTAAAGGTCCCATATAAGTCTCGTACCTATTCTTACCGGACATCTTTTCAGATTCCGACCGCCTCGAACCTGTTTTCTCATTAACCTTTGAGTGAGCAACGATGTCTTCTTCAATCTGTTTGGTTCTATACATGTTATATACATCATTCCACGTTGTGGCAGGGAATTCTCGTAAGCTTTCTTTGAGCCTTCTCGTGGCTTCTGAACTTTTTTTGTTTAGATTACTTGTGAATGACATGGATGCCCAGTTATCATGTACTCTTGGTAGCATCATCCTTTCACGCTGGAATCTATCTACAAATTCTCTAAGCAATTTTGTATCTCCTTGCTTCACTTTAAAGATATCTTCCATTCTTTTACAACTTTTTGAGCTCCCGAGTATGCTTTTATAAATAAATCTGCAAGCTCAACAAAAGAGTCAATAGAATTTTCAGGTAAAATAGACTACCATGTTAACTCCCCTTTCGTTAGTGTTTCTCCAAACTTTTTAACCAACACTGATTCAATTTCCTCCTTGGTTAAATCATTGCCTTTTACTCCTATGGTGAACGCAGTGACGTGGTCACGTGGATTAGTCGTTCCATCATATTTTGGAATGTCAGGCCTTTTGAACTTCTTGGAATGGACAATGGAGCCGCGCTTGGTTTCCAAGGTTGTTGCGAATATATGTCGATATCCACTCCCTTAATCACAGGTGGTACGTCGGGTATTTTCTCGATACAGTCATTTTGTTCTTTCACCTTTTTCTGCAAAGTTAGTAATAAAGTTTGTAAATCACAATTATTAGGTGTACTTGGTCTCTCATCACGTGACTCATTGGGAGTTCCCCCGCTTCCCGAATTAGCAAGCCCTGAGCGTGGAATTTCCACAGTTGCGGTATTATTTGGAGGAGGAGTTAGTGGTACAGTTGACAATCCCCTTACGAAAGCTTGGAGAGCATTATTCATGTGTTCAGCGAACAACTATTTTACAGCATCTTGTTCAAAGGTTTGCTCATCTCCATGTTGTTCATTTGTGTGAGTAGCAGATCTTTTAGGTGATCTTTCTCGTGAAGTGCGTGGTGTTCCCTAGGTGATGGAACGGGGGTTCCTTCCACCTGCTGGTTGTTGTCATTGACAGTTGACATGACTTGGTTGTGAGAGAGAAAGATTTGGAAAGTAAGAAGATTATCAGAGTCCCGGCAACGGAACCAATTTGTTTAACCAAAAAAAAAAAAGATTCTCAATCAAAGCCTATTTTTAGAAGAACTCGAGTTACTGATAACCAATAAATTCCGTACTCTCTCAATTATAAGGAAAGAAATAAATGTAAGAAATGCAAAAGTAATCAATTTTAAGCAAAAGAAAGTAATTGTATTCCAATAATATTCAGAGCGTGTCCTTACAAGTGAAATTCTCTTTCCTTATATAGGAGTTTACCGATGTAACGTTTTCTTCCTTTTATGGCTGAATCATTATGAGCATTAATGACTTTAATGGACCGTTATAATTGACAATCGTAACTGTTTATGAAGATTCTATAACGATTCTGATTCTTCTTCTTCATTAATTAGATGTTCGTGAATCTTCCCTTTTTACTGTCTTGATTCATTCCTCATGTGTCTCTTCATTGTATAATTTAGACTCGAGCAACTACATCCTTTCATCTCATGAGTGATTTGCTCGTACCTCTTGTAACTCGTGCATCTTTTAATGTAACACTCCATATGTCGTCTTCTTAGTGATCCACGTATCATGCCCTGTCAGCCACATATAATTTCACGTGTAATATTTATTTTCTACTAATACACCACCGAGTTTCAAATATTGAGTCCCGGAGTGAAAGATTGAACAACCAGTCGTCAGCAACCGGAGGCAGATCCATTAGTTCCATTGGAAACCGGGGCACGAACTCTCTGAGCATCTCGTTATCCTTCTGTTTGACTTTGAAACGGTCCGATTTCCAAGTCTCGACCTTGATGGCACTAGTGTGTGCTTTCACGAAAGAGCCTTCAAGCATAACAAATGAGTCAATAGAATTAGGAGGTAAGCTGAGATACCATATCGTAGCTCCTTTTGACATGGTCTCCCCAAATTGTTTCAACAAAACAAACTCGATCTCATCGTCCTCCAAGTTGTTCCTTTTGATAGCACATGTATTAAGGGTTACATGCTCATTTGGGTCGGTCATTCTGTTATACTTAGGTATTTTGGGCATACGGAACTTCTTGAGGATCGGCTTCGGAGTCACGATCAGAGGAAAAGGTTTTTGTACGAACTTCCTAGAATCCAAGCCCTTCAATATTGGAGGTGCTCCTGGGATTTGGTCTACCCTGGAATTGTAGGTTTCCACCTTTTTGTCGTTAGCCTCGATTTTCTTATCCCCTAATTCTATCCGTTTTGTTAGCTCCTCGAGCATGTTTATGATCTCGAGGTTAGCCCCCAATTCATGTTTGTTCGACCTTACTTTGACCGGTTCATCCTTGCGGGTGACTTCCCGGGACTGATCGGGCTCAACCCTACTTAGTGCACGACTTTGGTTTTGTAACTGAGCTATCACCGCCTGTTGAGCCTGCAACATTTTGGAAGATCACTCGTAGACTGAACCCGTCTCCTTCAACACTTTGTTTGTTTCGAGTTGCCGATCGGGCTCCACCACGAACGCTATTTTCGGGGTCTGTAGGCAAGTTTGTATTGATAGCCACGAATTAGCGTCAATCGGATATGCGATCGAAATTCTAGCGGGATCAGCAAGCAGTACCTCGTTACATGGTGCTATGTTGTTATTTTCACCTTGGTGACCAGACTCGTTGTCAACATGTAGGGGTGCTGAGTGAGAGTTTGACATTTTTGTATATTAGCGTGGAATCAAAGACACTTCAAAGAGCAAGTGTAAAGTAGTGTGTGTTATGGAGATTTGTATCAAATAATCAATATTATCCTTAGCCCCACGGTGGACGTCAAACTGTGTACTCTCAAAATCGGATAATTGAATTTGTACATAGTTTTAAGGATACGTAATCTAACTTGATACAAAATGAGAAATCATATTAATATTGAAATAAACAATGAAAAAGTAAATGCAAACCAAATAAGTTGAACAATCTTAGCCTTGGAAAGTTAGTCGCTCTCGAGTCAGAAATGCTTTTATCGATGCCGGAATACAAGATAATAAGGACTAGACATAACAATATATTGCTTTGGGATGTGTGTTACAATGTGTCAAATGAATTATCAGACCCCCTTTTATATAGTAGAGGAGTCCTACTCCAGATAGATTTCTATAAAAGGTAAAAATCTCTTGATTTGCTAATTGCCGGCTCCTTTTCGGTCTTTCGTTTGTTATTTTTGAGCTCGCTAGAGGCTAAGATCGACACCGGACTCAACGTTCCTCGATGGCAGGTCTTCCGACCTCAAGTTCTAGCTCGGTGAGACTCGAGGTCAATCTCTAGTCCCTGGTCGCTGTATTCCAAGCCTAATCTACCAAGTTGTACCGTATTCAACAGTATTGATTAATGAACTATGGGAATGAACGTTAGAGTAAAAAGCTAAATTTTGAGAATGAGAGCAAAGGTATAATAATGGTAGAGGGCGAGGGCCGGTGTTGAAGACTTGACTAAGTCAATAACTCTACATAATAGAGAGTGGGGTTTTCCATTTAAATCATTTATTCTCTATTTGTAGCTTTCTTCTTTTATTGGAGGGGGGAAATTGCCGTGGGATTTAGGTTGCGTTTTGGCTCCATTCTTAGATTTGTGTCCACCCTTAAACCTAATTGGAAAATATGGGAATTTATGTAGATTTTGAAAAAGAAAAGATTATAATTTATTTATTTTTAAAGTTGAAAGTTAAAAATAAAAAATAAAAAAAGGGCGTGACCACTTTAAATATTGTCTAGCCACGTACGTGTTTAGCCTCTCAAATTCCTTGAAATTATTAGCTGACCTTGAATCAGAATTAAAAAAGAAAGGGAAAGGATTCTGTATATGTTTTTCTAAAAAGTAGTAATCTATTAATTCTTTATTTAAGAATATAATATGTCCAAAGAAACTTATCATTTATAATCCAACCGGGAACATCATAAAAATTATGTAACAAAAAATCGAAAACTTAGCTAAGTCAGAACAATTTTCAGGACCCTCTCTAATTTGCATTTAAAAAAAACGAAAAGAAAAGAAAATAAGATAAAAAGACAGAAAAGGGGAATATCCAAAAAAGTACAAGGATTACAGTGAAGTGGAAACAGCTGAATTATAGTATGTCCTTCTACTATTTTTGTCTCCGATATAACTAGTAGTCTTGTGTCCACATAGCAATAAGGTTTTGATCTTGACTTTTTGGGACATTAATTTGGTTCCAAATCAAATGTCCCATCCCTTTCTCCATTTATTTCAACAACAACACACTCACTTAAATCTCACTAGTAGGATCCGAGAGGGTTGAATATATACAGACTTTATCCCTTACTCCAAAATAAGGGTGGCAAGTGGATCGAGCTCGGGCTAAACGGGTTCGGGCTAAACGGGCCTGGGTTATGCAGGCCGGGACTAAGTGGACCGGCCCACGGGCCTAAACGGGTCCGGGCTATTTTTTTTTAATTTTTTTTAATTATGTAAGACAATTTCTTGTAAATCTTGTAATTCATATTTAAACACAAAAAATAGTAAGTTTCTTCAAATTAATAATAATAATACTTCAAACTTGCACTAACATTGCATAATAAATTAATAGTACATCAAATTAATTTAACAAACTACAACATTAAGCATAATACGTCTAATAAAATTAAAATAACACAAGTTTGAATTAAACTTAAAATATTAGATACGAATGTCTTGAGGACGCGCTTGACAAGACTTGATTATATGCCTCTTTAAAGAGCTTGTGCCCTCCACCTTTCGCCGAGTGAAGACAAAACCACAGTGCTTGCACGATATCGTGTAAGTTTCTTCATTTTCTTCTACCAAATTATAGTGTTCCCGAACAAATGGGGTAATTCTAGAACCACCGGGCATGATTTAACTTGAATTGAATTTGAGTAGAGGGAGATTGAGAGAGATTGATGATTTTGTGAGTAAAAATGAAAGAATGAGGGGGTATTTATAGTTGAGAATAGGGAAAAAGTGTAATTATAAAAAGTTTGGGGTTAAAATAAAATTTGGGGGCCAAATGGCTATTTTTTAAACATGCCAAACGGCTAGTTTTTGAAATATAGCCGTTGGCTATTTAATTTTTTTTAATGTATTTATATTATATTATCTAAGGCAATTTATTGTAAATTATATTATATAATTATGACTTATGTCTTGTAATTCAAGTTTAAACACAAAAAAAATAGTAAAGAGATATTCAAACTTGCACTTATTGTAAATTATATTATATAAGTGTGATTCTAGAGTTACAAAATTTTTGTTATGTAATTATATTATAATATAAGACAATTTATTGTAAATTATATTATATAATTATGACTTATGTCTTTAATTCAAGTTTAAACACAAAAAAATAAAAGAAA
>ML266017.1:0-17806 GCA_005239495.1 Nicotiana undulata | reverse complement strand
GGGGGGGGATTAGGGCTTAGGTAGTTGGGAAGTTGATGTGCATGAAATTAGTAACATTTCGAATTAAGAACATCATCCTTCTTCTAACTTATGTTTAACATGTTTTAGAAGTTTGTGACTTTCTTCTTTCGACTTTTCTTACTCAATAACAATAACAGTGTAGGTCTGGAAAGAATACAATGTGTACGCTGACCTTATCCCTACTCTTCTGGAGATAGAGAGGTTGCCTCAATAAATTACTTTTCTTATTCGAGATAGTAAAAATATATTTAAGTTTATAAGATATTTTCTTAAATTTGAATCGTACTATTATTTTGATTTCTTTCACTAATTCGCTTACAAAATAACAATAGAACTTCCAATATTACGTTCTACAGTAAAACTTCTTTAATATCTATGTTAGTATTTCTGATATACAAAAGTTGCATGCATCATTTTGTATTTTAAAAAGATTTTCAAATTTTAGTGAATGTTCTTTAGGAACATAAATTGATCATCCACTATAATCAAACTCTAAAAGTTATTCAAATTTAGTATTTGTATGAATCAAAATCTGCCTCAAGGAGATTTAACATGAAGCGGTATTACGAAAAGTAATTTGGCCGAAGTCGACTAATAAACAATGGGGTTTATAGTCGAGCAGTCAATAGCGGATGAGGTCAAGTATGAAGAGCAGCAATAACGGCTAGTTTTGTAATAGGATCTTTAGGAGAGTATCCCATGAATATTATCTGTACTTGTATTTTTAGGGTTGACCGCGGGTATGTTCTATATAAATAGAAAAAGAGATAAGGTGAAAGGCATGTAATATTCTCTGATAAGAACATTCTTTGAAAAGATTTTCTCTCTAGATAGAATACAAACACTATCTTTCTAAAGAGGTTCGATTGTCTATTATTCCACACTTTTTCCATCAGATCCGAGAAGCGTCCCAATATTCTAGTATTTGTCTATCATTCATCATTGTTAGAAAAATGAATCATCCACCTCAGTTAATATTGGGTGAATCTGGTGTTATTAAAAGCGCATTCTTCTCGCTTAAAGCACAGAAGCGAGGCAAGGCGACTCACCTGCGCTATTCGGCCCTAAAGCGCGACTCACATGAATAAGCGCACATTTTACCCTAAAAAGCGAGAAGCGAGGCAATGAAAAAAAAATGCAAAAAAGCTCGCTTAAGCGAGGTCCAGACATCTGCTAGGGTTTTTTTTATAAAAAAACTTGCAAATACACCTACGCACAATACTTCCATAAATCTGCTTCTCTGTTGCAAGCGACGACTCCTCTTCTCTGTTTGAGTTCGAGTAAGTTTTCTTCTTCTCTTCTTCTTCTTCAGTTTTTTCTTCTCTTCTCTTCCGCTTTTGATTTTCTCTGCTTGTTCACTGTTCGACTCCTTTTCTCTTCTTCTTTCTATTTTTTCAGTTTTTAATGAACTGTTATGTACTAATTTATGCTCTATTTTTCTCTGTGTGCTCTGTTTTTATTGTTGAAGAATATGATGTTGCTATTTTTGTGATTTTGTTTTGCATTTGCTTAATATGTTATGAATTTTGAGGATTATTAACTATCCCGTTTTAGTATTCTTGATTTAAGAATTGAAATATTTGCTTAATATGTAATTATTATTGAGTTCTTGGCCATTTATCTATGCCTATTTAATTTTTTTATTTATTTATGTGTTAAATTGCGCTTCACATGAAAAAAGTGTGTGCTTCGCTTCGCGCTTCTCGCTTCGGTGAAGTGAGGCCTCCTCGCTTTTTTCCACTTCTCGCTCTCCAAAACACTGGGTGAATCATTCTCCTTATTTAGTTTAATGCCATTTATTGTTATTTATTGCTTGATATTCCCCCGTCATCAATGATCTTGAAACATTGAATGTCCACTGCATTTAATATTCTCTCAACACTGCTCTACGTTATTTGTATTAATCGATTATAGATCTGAAGTTGTTATCATTAATCAGGTTTAGCCCCTCATTACGTAAAACTAATTAGTTTAATCAAAGGTTTATATTTTTTGTCAAACAATTTGGCGCCGTATGTGGGAATTTCCTAGTTAAAATTTTAGTTTCTTCTAGATGTATAACTAGCACACTTGAAAAAAATCGCAAAACCCCTACTCTCTTGTACACACAGATCTAACATGGAAGGTAATGGAGAAAAATGAATGAAGGCAGTGGCCGACCTCACCACCAACCTCTTAAACACCATCAATGAGGTTTCTGAAACGGAGGGTGAAGATGTAACGCCAAATGCCTCTCCCAGGCTAAGTGGCTTGCTCCTCCCTCACGGAAGTATCACAACGTCCACGGTAAATGGGCTTCCACGTCCACAACAGAGGAGGCACCACCGGCAGTGAAGAAACTACTTGAGGCTTGGCTGACAAACACGTTGACCAGCATCCTCGACAAGCCCACCCAAAAAGCAATCAGAGAAAATGCAAGGACTTGCGTTGCACCAGTAACGACCGAGCAACATGGACCTCTCCCTCTAGTAACAAGTATCACTCACAATGTTAGTAATGTAGGTGACGACACCCACACAGCCATACTGAGGAAGATATAAGAAATGGAAAATGAAAACAAAATGATTCAAGACCAAATGAAAGAGCATCAAGAAAGAGTAGACAAAATACCAGGTGCCCCAAAACTCTTACCAAAATGAGATGTTGGTCGGTTCGTTGAGCAAACCCTATAGTGATGAAGCCGCCCCACATGCCATACCCAATACCTTCAAAATGCCACCTTTCCCAAAAAAGAATATGACGGTACGACCGACCCCGAAGATCATGTGACTCATTATGTCACAGCAGTAAAGGGAAACGATCTCGCCAAAGAACAACTATCCTCCATCCTGTTGTAAAATTTTGGCGAAACCCTCACCAGAGGCACATTAACTTGGTATTCACACCTTCCCGCGTGCTCCATTGAAAAAATTCAAAGAGATGACCGACAAGTTCGTAACGGCCAATGCAGGGGCTAAAAAGGCGGAAGCAAGAGTGAATGATATATTTGCCATCAAACAATCACCTGGAGAAGGATCGAGGGACTTCCTCGCTCGATCCAACCGTGTAAGGATGACCTTACCAAATGTATCAGAAGGCATGGCTGTAGCAGCTTTCCAAAACGGGACAGAAATGGTTCGAGGGTGACCAGAAAGTTGCTAAGTCAGCTTATGAAATATCCCCCAACCACTTGGGATATACACAATGCTTATTGTGCCGAAGTCCGTGCTGACGAAGATGACCTGAATGAGCCGACCCAACGGTTGACCTCGGTACAGGCCGAGTCCATGAAAGACCGAAGAAACAATGCGAGAAGAGATATAGCAGCTCCACGACCCCAACCGAGAAAGGCATCATCCATATATCAAGGGCGCCATCATGCTCCCTCCTGTCACGAAGAAAGCTCATCTAGGACAAGGATAGGGACTCATCGGAGCATGAGAGGTATGCCCCATTTACTATCTACTCAAAAAATTTGTGTCTCAACTTCATAAATAGCCTATGCGTTGGAGAAGCTCTGACCAAAAGTGAAGTGGCTACAAAAGATGAGATCCGACTAAAGCACCAGGAAGTCAAACCCCCTATGCGAATTCCACCAAGAGAGAAGTCATAAAACTGAGGACTGCATCGCTCTAAGATAGGAGGTCGTGAACATGCTTCACCAAGAGCACTTGGAAGAATTGCTGAGCGACCGAGGGAGGGCCAATTTCGCTCGAGGACATGAACAACACCAGGGGCCTCCAAAACCACCTTCACCAACTCGCACCATTCTAATGATCATCGGAGGCGGCAACGACGCATCAATCAACAACGTAAAGTTCACCACAACCCACTAACTCAAATGGTCGATCACTCATGAACGGTACGACGAACTCAAAGAAAGTATCATCTTCGATAAGTCAGATACCCACGGTTTGGTTTTCCCTCACTATGATGCCCTTGTTATCACTTTACAAATATTGGATACAGATGTAAGGCTCATTATGGTGGATGATGGAAGCGGCGCGTGCATTATCCACCCTCGAGTACTTGCACAGATAAAACTTGAGGATAGGATTGTGCCACGTTGCATCACGCTAACCGGTTTTAACAATGGAGTTGAACGAACATCTAGAGAAACCACACTCCCCGTCTTGGTCGGCGGCGTCATTCTGGAAACCACTTCCACCTCATGGACCCGGATACGGCGTACAACGCCATAATAGGCCGACCTTGGATACACACCATGAAGGCCGTCCCCTCCAGCTTGTACCAGGTTATCAATCCCACCCCACGAGGAGTGTTCAGCATACGAGGAGAACAACGCACATCCCGAGAATGCTATCGCATCGCTCAGGATTGTACATACACCCAACATATGAAGGGCAAAGCAAAAGATGCATAACAATTAACAGGGTCGAGGTCCAGAAGTGATGAAAGAGCGGACATCATCATAGACCCCGAAACAATAGAGGCCATGGGATCAACCGTAGAAGACCTCGCCCCCATCCAACTTGATAATAGCGATCACAACAAGAAAGCCTCATCGGCTGCAAGCTTCAGGAACCAGGTTAATTCAGTTAATTCTCAACTAATAACGCACATTTTTTGTTTTTTCCCATGCAGACATTCCAGGTAACCCGAAGGAGATCGCAACACACAAGTTGAGCGTCGACCCATTCTACCCCCGGTAAGGCAAGTTAGGCGGAAGTTCAATTTCGAAATAAACAATGCAGTCCGCAAGGGGGTTGAAAAATTACTGAAAAATGGCTTCATCAGGGAATCAAAATACCCCAATGGGTCGCCAACATGGTCATGATGAAAAAGAAGAACGGGAAGTGGCGAAAGTGTGTATACTTTACATATTTGAACAAAGCATGCCCAAAAGACTCATTCTCGCTACCCCATATCGACCAGCTCATTGACGCAATAGTTGGGAATGAACTGTTGAGCTTCTTAGATGCATACTCGGCTATTACCATATCCTCATGGAAGAGGAGGACCAGGAGAAGACCACCTTCATCACCCACCAAGGAACGTATTGCTACCGAGTGATGCCTTTCAGATTGAAAAACGTTGGGGCGACATACCAAAGATCGGTGACGAGAATGTTCAAAGACCAAATCGGCAAGACCATGGAGGTCTACATAGACGATATATTGGTCAAGTCCAAAGGAAAGAAGATCACATCGACCACCTGAAAGAAGCCTTCGACATACTCATGCGGTATGGGATGAAACTAAATCCTGAGAAGTGTGCGTTCAGCGTAACCTTGGGAAAATTCTTGGGCTTCCTAGTATCATAAAGTGGTATTGAGGTCAACCCCAACCAAATCAAAGCCATAGAGGAAATACCAGAGCACATAACCGGCAAAAAGCAGGTTCAGAGGCTGACCGGCCGCATTGCCGCCTTGTCGAGAATCATGTCGCGATCATCTGACTAATGTCATAAGTTTTTCGGCGTACTTAAGAAGGAAAACGGCCTCCTATGGACTTCTAAGTGCGTTCAATCCCTGAAGGAGTTAAAGGCTTATCTATCATCACCGATGTTGCTTGCCAAAGCTGAACCTGGGGAGCGTCTTCTTGTCTATCTCGTCGTCTCTGAAGTGGCGGTGAGTGCAGTCCTAATCTGAGAAAACAAAGGTACGCAATCTCCTATCTATTACATTAGCAAAACCTTAATAGACGCCGAGACGAGGTACCCCCACATCGAAAAACTGGCTCTGGCCCTGGCCTTGGTCGTAGCTTCACGAAAGCTTAGACCCTACTTTCAGTGCCACCCCATCTCGGTAGTCACAACTTTCCCCCTGAGAAGTATTTGCATAAGCCCGAGCTATCGGGAAGGTTAGACAAGTGGGCCATAGAATTAAGCGAGCATGATATCACATATCAGCTACAGACGGCGATGAAATCACAAGTCCTCGCCGACTTCAGCGCAAAAATAATGCCCTAAGTCAAAAAAGAAGCAACCCACGCTTCTCCGCAAACACAAGATCTATGGATTTTGTACACCAACGGTGCTTCCAATGCGTCAGAGTCCGGACTGGGACTCGTGATCGAGGTTCCGATAGGCGAAGTAATTTGCCAATCCATAAGGTGTCCGGACATGACTAACAATGAGGTCGAGTATGAGGTCGTGATTGCATGATTAAGTAGTACTCAGGTAGGGGGCGAAGCGGGTCATCCTACGCTGCGACTTTCAGCTCGTCGTCAACCAAGTCACAGGGACTTTCCAGATCAAAGAGCAAAGGTTGCAAAAATACCATGCCGAAATCTGCAAATTACTGCCCGAGTTTGACGATTGCCATCTCGACCAAGTCCCTCGAGCACAAAACACCGAAGCAGACGGCCTCACCAAATTAGCGGCAGCCACTAAAAGCATAACCGGAGAAGGAAACGGGGTCACCCTCCTCCACTCGTCGATAAATCAAATCGAGGTAAGGACAATAAATCTAACTTGGGACTGACGCAACTGTATTGTTACATACTTGCAGGATGACGTACTCCCAAATGATAAAAAGGAAAGCGGCCAGGTACAACATCATTCACAATGATCTATACTAGAGGACGTATGGAGACCCCCTAGCGAAATGCTTAGGCCCAAATCAAACGCGGCGCGTCTTAGAAGAAGTCCACGAAAGCCACTGCGGGGCTCATTCCGGCAACCGAGCTCTGGTCAGATGCCTCATACGGGCATGTTACTACTGGCCTACTATGAAAAAAGAGGCGCAGACTTCGTGCAAAAATGCGAGCAATGCCAAAAATACGCTACAATGATCCTCCAAGCGGGCGAACACCTCCACTCGGTCACTTCCCCTTGGCCTTTCATCAAGTGGGGAATGAACGTCGTCGGCCCCCTCCTCGCGGGACATCTTGAAACATTGAATGTACATTGGATTTAATCTTCTCTCAACACTGCTCTATGTTATTTGTATTACTCGATTATAGATCTGAAATTATTATCATTAACCAGGTTTAGCCTCTTATTATATAAAATTAATTAGTTTAATCAAAAGTTTACATTTTTTGGTCAAACATTATTGGTTATCACAACTGGAAATTCAATTTATGACGGTAAATATATACAATTAATTAAAGTTTAATACCCACCAAAACAGGAAGAAGAAGTGGATAGTGGAATCTGTGTTGCTGCGATTATCAATTTATAAACATATAATAAATATTTAAAACATTCGAAAAATAATTGAAGTTAAGTCAAACCTTATTAAATGGATAATAAAGTCCATACCGAAATTAGAAAAACATTGGAATATGGTCTTTTTTTTTCCTTCAAATTTTTGTTCGCGAAGTCCAGAAAAGGAATGACATAAAACTGATTGCTTCTGGTTGTATAAATGGCACGACAAACTCTGGTAAATCCTTGATATATATATATATATATAGGCGGAGCCAAAAATTAAAATTAGTTTGGGATTCTAGTCCGTTTAAGTTATTGAATTCTGAATTAATAATTAGTACATTTTCAATGAAGTTTTTAAAACTAATATAGATTTTAGATTAAAGCTATTAGGTTCAGCTGATCCCGTAACTTGTATTCTAGCTAGGGCTGCTTATCGGGCGGATTTGGCGGTTATTTACTCTTAACGGTTTGGCTTATCGGCTTTTAAATGTATTAATCCGCTAGTCACCCGATAAGATATCGGGCGGATTGGTATCGGTTTACCTCTTATCGGGCGGTTTCGGCCTAATTAAACCTATGGTTATCGTATTGCTTGAGGCAAAGACAAATTATAACTTATAAGTTCTTTCTTTGGTAATAAAATAGGTGAACTTATCAAAGTGAGATATGTGACTTACTTAAGTATACACTTAAGTATTTGCAACAAATATATACTTTGCCTTTATATGATTTGATGATCGTCATGTTAAAAATTGACAAAAACATATAAGAAAAAGCAACAAAAAATGAAAGTGCTTAATGGACTTCAGTAATTTGTCAAATATATCATACACTTTTAAATAGAGAAACTAATAACTGAACATGTCCATGACTTCTAAATAGAAAAGGAAAGTGACTCCAAACCATAAACTCCAATAGCACATGTATCCCAAAACTGGGAAATTACTCATTGAACTGCTAAATATTATGACAGTAAACAAAAAACTTGTTCAAATAGGCTAACCACACGACAGTCTACAGATGTTTCTTTAACTCCGGAGACTCTTTTTGCCAGAATCATCTCACCACCGTGCAACACCAAAGGGTAAAAAAATGTCCCTCAACTAAAATTATTTAGTAACTAGACCCAAATTAAGAATGCCCCAAGAATGTTGTGGCCAAGTCTTCTCCTTAGCCTTCATCAACAGAACTCTAGTCCAAGCAACCCAACCTTCCCAAGACATCCTCTTGTCCCATGGACTCCCCCACTTCAACATAGTTTCTGAAGACAGCAGCAATCCGTCTATGGTTGGCTTCATTTTAGTTTTACCTTCTCCAAATAGTTTTATATTTACAAGATAACAACAATCAGGAGCTAAAGAATGGTTATTGATAATAGGGACAATACCTTCAAAGAGTAACAAGGTTCAAATTTCAGTGATTTCTTCTTCTAAAACAAGGAAAGAAAGGAACAAAGAAGATTACAGAGAAGGATTTGAATAGAAAAATAAGAAAAATACAAAGAAATGAGCGAAAGGGATGAAGTCAAGAAATAATGCTTCCCATTGTTAGTTCAATTAATCGTAAATACACACTTATATACAACAAATACTTGAGGCCTTGATGTGTTAAATTCGAATTCTTACCAAATATATTAACACTACACGTCAATTACGGAAGGGTCTTTTCCATTGATGGCTAAATCTGAAGAAAAAAATTAAAATAATGAGTCGTGTGATAAATATAAACATATCAACAACACTTATATATAACAAATATAGTAACAATATTATTACCTTGTTCAAGCTGCTCGATTTTATCAAGATCATCCTCAACACTAATAGGTTGTTTTAATTTTTCATTTCGAAGCCAATCTTGAAGACACACTAGAGCTTGCACCAATTTAGGAGTTAATGAACTCCTAAATGAATCAAGAAGACGTTCTCTCGTACTAAACACACATTCGGATGCCACACTTGAAATTGGAACAGCTAATACATTACGAGCCATCTCCGTAAGAATAGGAAATCTAGCCGAGTTCAATTTCCACCAAAGAAGAACATCAAATTCTTTAGTGTCATCCTCAGTTTCTTCACCTAAATATTTATCTAACTCTGTTCTAGTATCAACACCTCCACTCCCACTTTTATATTTTTTTATATCTTGCATGAGTGATTCTAAAAGTCCTATATTTGGGGTGCTTGCTTGACTGCCAGTAAGCCCGGAAGTCGAAGTGTCCAATGAAGAACAATCTGAAGATGAAGCAAGCACAACACTTTTTGAGTTGGACTTTACATACTCACAAAATAATGAAGTCATGTACTTTGTCACTTCTGCTTGTATAGTTGGCCCCTGATCTACACCAAACATCTTTACAAGTGCATAGCCAACCGATTCGATCTTGTAACGTGGATCCAAAATACATGAGATAAAAATTATCTTGTTCATTTTCCCTGGATCACCCCAATATTTATCAAATTTTCTTTCATATTCTTTGCCATTTCACTTAAAATTGTATCTTCATTTGCTATCAATTGCTTCAACTAAACAGCAACAGCGCAAATTTCAAGAAAATGAATATTAGATGTAACATAACGTNCAAAAGTTCACATGTAGGAATTCCAACATCAATATAAGAATGCTCAAGATAATGTCTCAAGCCAATTTCACGAGAAGCATAATGTGAAAATGCACTTTAAAATTCAACAGCCCTGCACAACATCAAGTAGGTGGAATTCCACCTAGTTGGAACATCTAAGCATAAAGTTTTTTTACAATTGAGTTGTTCATCATCAAAACATTCTTGAAACCTCTTCAACCTCGCAGGAGACTGCCTAACATATCTCACTGCATGCCTAACACGTTCAATAGACACTGAAAATTCTTTTAAACCATCATGGACCACAAGATTCATGATGTGAGCCATACATCTCACGTGAAGGTGAGTACCATTCATCAAATTAGTACCCATTTTTGTTAATTGCTTAGATAATTCTTTTACTGTCACGTCATTTGAGCTTGCATTATCAACTGTGACAGTGAAGATCTTATTGATCCCCCACTCACGTAAGCACCTACCAATACCATTTGCCATATCTTCGCCTTTATGACTAACAATAGGACAAAAATTAATTATTCTCTTATGCATATTCCATTAACTATCAATCCAATGGGCAGTGATACACATGTAATTGATTCTTTGTATAGAAGTCCAGGTGTCAGTGGTAATACATACTCTTTGTTTTGTTTCTATAAAAAACCTCTTCAACTTTTGCTTTTCTTCATTAAAAAGATCAAAACAATCCCTAGTTACAGTACTACGGGAAGGGATTCAAAAATAAGGTTGCGCCACTTTCATAGTCTCTAAAACCTTCTTTCTCAACAAAGCTAAAAGGAAGCTCATCAACTATTACCATACGACATAACGCCTTCCTACATTCTTCTTGATCAAATTTCCAAGTAACAACAGCTACATCACCCTGACTACCCCCCGGAGCATATTGAAAGCCTAAATTTGATTTTTTTTTATCAACAATAGTAGGGCGTTTAGGACACTTAAGCATATGAGAAAGAAGTGTCGATGTACCGTCTTTGGTCTTAAATACGTACTCAATAAAGAAATAGTTACATTTTGCTTTTGTACTCCCTTCAGAAGTAGTAATTTCTGTAAAATGATTCCATACAACTAACCTTTTTCTCCTTTTTTGGTTATATTTGACTCTGTTGTTTGAGCTTGACTTGTTGCATTTGAATTAGAAGCTCCACTTTCCCCATCATCACCTTATCACTTTGTATATTTTCAGCCATGTATGAGTCACTGCAAACAAGAAAAGAAAAGGAATGAGAATAAAGACATCAAGTAGTAATGGACCATAACTTAAAGAGCAAAAACACCAAATCAGAAGCACAAATGATAAGCATGTGTTAGAAGCAAAAATGAGCAAAAACACCAGATCATCATGAAAAGTTATGGTCCGCTTTCAGTTATGTATAAGCCATCTAATGAGAATTGAGAGGGAGAGGCGAGACGAGAACATACAACTAAAAGTCTAAGCACCATCCTGCCCTTGGTGGAAACGTATTTTTTTCCACTTTTGATTTTAAAGACATCAATAAGAAAAGAAACTTACCATCTGCTGAGTGCTGACTGCTGCTCTGGCTTACTGGCTATGGCGAGAGGGAGAGGCGAAACAGAGAGAGGGATACCGGAGACGGCGAGTCCAACAAAGTGGTGGATGTGAGGCTGTCTTTTAGACGAGACAGCAGTCGGCTCACGGCTGGACTGAAGTGAAGTCGACGAGCGGACGAGGAGAGTACAGAGTAGGCGTTAGGAATTAAGTTTGATTTTAGGGTTTCTGTTTGTTTAAGAATTAGGACTAGAGAAGTGGAACTGTGGAAGGATTTTGTCTTTTTGTTTTTGATATATAATATATAATATATAATTATATGTGGATAAAAATAAATTTTATATTCTTAATGGGTTAACGGATTATCCGTTAAGAAAATTGAATAATCCGCCCCCAAACCGATAAGCCGTTAATTAAAAAATTCCAATCCGTTCCCCGTCCGTTAAACCGTTAAACCGTTAACCCGATACCAGTAAGCCATTAAGATTCGATTCGATTCGGTTTTCGGTTTCGAATCAGTTTTGAACACCCCTAATTCTAGCTTTGCCCCCTATATAACCTGTTTAATCGATAAATGTGAACAAGCTTTTAAGAAAATATCGGACGCAATTCAAAATGAGAGCCGTATAAAGTTTTTGTAAAATTTTATATCAGTAGTAATAGACTATTAGAGTTGACTTAAAATGCAAATATACAACTATCACATGACAAATGTAAAATATTAAAAAAAAAAGAAAACTACTTTTAATAATTGAAAGTAACATGAAAAGTCGTATTGGAAAAGGACAGACTATAGAAATTCTTGCAGTTTACCTACTTGTAATAACTAGAACCCGTTGACTTGACAGTTGAGACTTAATTAATATTTTCACAGTAATAGAGTCCCCACCCACCAGTTGGCCCACTTAATATACTCTCACGTCCAATTTGTGATACTTGGATTTCGAGAATTGAACAAATTTTTATTAAACGTAATTTTTTATATTCTTTCAATATTTTGAACTAATAATTATTATGATTAATTATACTTTTTATCTTATTTTTAAATATATAAAAAATTTATTTTGAATAATTTAAAGATTCTACGTCTTAATCATGATCAAAATTTAAAAAGTTAAACTTTGTAAATTCGAACGATAACACGTAAATTGGGATAGATGAAATGTTAATAAACTTATAAACTTAGATAATTAATTAATATCTCAGGCGTGCAAGATCCATTGTTCAAGCTCTTTCTGATATAAAAGAACATCTTGTTTTTCTAAATAATTAATAATTTACAATGAATTTGGATATAAAAAGTCAGCTTGTTATTCGACGACATGAAAATGTTAATTTTTAAAATAAATTTAGAAAAAAGTATAAAGTCGACGATTTATTTGTCAACTACTTATTAGTTGTAAAAATTGAATATATTGATCTAATCTCCTTTTATTTCCTTCACCCTTAATCCTTGCTCCTTTTATATATTTGTCAATTATTGCTTTTGATTCCGTATGCAAATGGAAGAATGGATTAACGGCGAAAGATGGGCTTAATTTAAGGGGGAAACAGTAATTTTACAAAGATTGAGTGTGAATGTGTGATTAAGGATTAACTTATTAAATGTGTAATTAAATATTGGGATTTGGGTCGAGTTTATGCTAAGTCTTGTGTTCACATTAAAACCTTATCCTTATTTTTGGAAGTATGTGTTCATTTATTTATAACAGGTAGTTTCTGATACTATGATCCAAAACAAGGCAAAATAATTCTAGATTACATTTAAAAAGTTGTTATCTTGTGCCAAACATATTGCATGCACTTGACTATTGTATTTAGTAACACATTATTTACATGGACTTATATGAAAATTAATTAATTCACATTAATAATTCTTCTTAGATTGTAAACAATCAGAAGCGGACCCATATTGTAAAGAGAGGAGTTATTGGTACCCGAAAAGTTCGACAGAGAATCACTTCGGAACTCTAAGGGAATTGGCGTTTTAGGGCGGGATCTAAAAGCTCTCCAACGTGTTGCGGAGTCTTCGGCCGTGAGAGGGTGGATGTAATTCAGTTCGAACCTACGAATTCGCCAATTATGAGTTGGGCGCTTTAACCATTCAGCCATGAATGTCAGAGGTGGACCTATGTTTAGATTATAGAGGTCACCCGAATCCCGTTAACCTTGGCCATATATATATATATATATATATATATATATATATATATGTTGAAAACGATCATATATTACCGTTAATCAAAAATTTGATGGGGACACTAGTTGAGCAGTCCGCTCATGTTGCCCGCCTCTTTCAAATCTTGAATTCACCTTTGTATAGTAGTGGCACCTTATATGCAAAACAAATTTTAGTTGAGTGCAAAAGTACTCCTCCAACTTATAAATTCGGGGTCCGCCTCCGTAAATAACAAAATAGAGAAGTCTTAAATGTGTTCGACAAGGATTGTATAAGAGGTCGTCGTATTCAAATTTGTGCTATTACAGTGAAAATTATAAGGGGAAATGACACTAGGTAGCCATTTTTTAAGCGTGTTATTTAAAATATATTCATAGTGTAGAATGTATATAAAGATTACCCAATTTAGCTTAAATTTTAGGACACAACGTCCTAGAGTTTAAACGTCAAAGATCAAACTTCAACATCGTGTCCTAAATTCGAAAATTGTGTCCAGAAGTTCGAATCTTATATCATGAATTTTAAATTCCCGTTTGGACATAGATTTTGCCAAAAAATAAACTTGGGTTTTATTTGGCAAACACATATTTGGCCATAAATTTTGCCTATATTTTGGCAAAATCTCAAGTCCCAAATCCCTACCAGTTCAATAGCTGGTTTTGGACCAAATCTCTCATAATACACATGTTTTTCCAAAATAAATTTGGGAAATATGTTTTGAAAACGTATGTCCAAACACATTTTCATCTTTAAGCCAAATTTCACCCAAAATAGATTTTTCAAAACAAATTTGGGAATCTATGGCCAAACGCTAGCTTAGTCTTGAATTTCAAATTAGCAGCTCCAAAATTCAGGACACTAAATTTTGAATTTCCAATTTCAGAATACTTAATCCTGAAATTTAGATGAATTGATTAATTTTTAAATACATTGTAAATTATAGATATATTATTAATAGCGGACTTAAAAGTGGCTATTGATATACTTTACCCAAATTATACACCTATATATTAGTTTTCCTATTTCCTTGTGGTAATCAGTACATGAATTAGTAATTCTAATTTTCCTCGGCTTCGTGACGTCTCAAATTAATTGCCCACATTTTATTCTTCAAAGTCCAAAATCATACGTGTATTTGTTGCTCTTATTTTCTTCCCCCCATTTAAGCACCTTTTCACACCATATAATATCTGCAATTATTCCCAAACAAAGTAAGTGAAACGCCTACATATTTTCATTTTCAATTCTTGTCCAATACACTAACCTTTCACACCATTAGGGGTGTATAAAGAAAACCCATAAAACGCATCAAATTGGTAATTCGGATCAAATCGGGAAAAACATCCAATGTGGTTTTGGTTTGATTTGGTCTAATATTAAAAAATAAAATCGATCATAATTGGTTTGGTTTGATTTGGTTTAACTAAAAAAAATCAAACCGAAATCAAACTAACCTGATAGTACATTTATATTATTTTAAAATATATTTTATACCTATAAATGTTTATTTGTAATAACTTTTTGCGATACTAGGAATGACGATAGTGTTGGATAATTATTTTAGTTTTACATTGGTTTATAATGAAAATGCATAACTTAGTTTATCTTTTTCTTTAGTGCTTAGTTGTGTAATTAATATTAGTACTTATTAGCTATTCTTATTTTAACATGACCTATATAGTATTTTTAGATTATGTTAATTTTCATTATGGCTTATTAATTATCAATATTTGTTTTATGTAATTTTATTATTTTATCTTTGTTATTGAATATTTTAGTATAACGTTATGACTTATCTCATATTATTGTGTTAGTTTCTTGGAAAATACATTATATAATTGTATTTTACAAGGACTTAAGAAATATTTGGAACAGGAGTTACATATTTTATACTATGAAGACTTACCGGAAATAAACCCGAAAATCCGAGATTGAAAACCCGACTTTGTTGGTTTGGTTTGATTTATAAATTTAAAAATCCGACATCGTTAATTTTGTTTGATAATTGAAAAATCTGAACGAACCTGACCTACGTATACCCTTACACACCATATGTATGATTATGTTTCTATTAAAAGGCCATACATTGAATTTTATTTATCCTATAGTTCATTCTACATTACTTTTTACGTTAATGATTGGATTACTCCTGCAAAGTATCTCGACATAACTCCCACTAACTTATAATTGCATCAATTNATATCTTCCGTCCGATTCGTCACTTGATGAACGTACCAGATTAAATCTAAACCTCTGTAAATTGATCCTCCCTACCGCTTTTTTCTACATACAATTCCATCACTGGC
Source organism: Nicotiana undulata (assembly GCA_005239495.1). NCBI lineage: Eukaryota > Viridiplantae > Streptophyta > Magnoliopsida > Solanales > Solanaceae > Nicotiana > Nicotiana undulata. The sequence continues at coordinate 2,096 of ML266017.1, read as the reverse complement.
GGTTGTGGTAACGTAATGCTAGGGCTAAGAGTAGAAACTAATTTTACTAATTAACGCTTCCGCTTCACGATAATGACTTATGCTTCAAATACATTTTCTATAACGATTATGGGTGTGTTTGGTATGAAGTAAAATATTTTCCGGATAATGTTTTCCAATTTTTTCATGTTTGGTTGGCTTAAATGTTTTGGAAAATATTTTCTTCATCAACTCATTTTCTTCCAATTGAGGAAAATGTTTTCCCTATCAAGAGAAGGGAAAACAGTTTCCAAAACCCCTTCTCAAGCTTTCTCACCCTATTTCATACCCTCACCAACCCCCCCCCCCCCCCCCCCCCTCCCCCAAAACAAAAAAAATTTATTCATCCTTCTGCTAAATTTGACTTTGAATAATACAGCAGTTTTCAAATTAAAAGAATAAAATTTGTAGCTTTGCAAAACAAAATAGCAGAAATGGTAAATTACGAGAGGGGGTAGAAATTCACTAATTTGTAGACTAATCCTTTAAGATAAATTTAAGCGATTCCCTATCTCAATTTTAGGATGTACAAATCGAATCGGAAAATCACACCAAAGAAAAAAGTCAAACTAAACAGATTAATAAACCCGATTAAATTTGGTTTGATTTGGTTTAGTATTGGGTTAAAACCCCGAACCAAACCGACATATAAATATATAATTTTTATATATAATTTTAAGAATTTATATAGAATTTTCTTTAAAATAATGTCTAGAAATATTTGAGATTCTCTTACGGGATATAGTATTTAATAGAATATGAAGTGCTCCATATTTATTAACCTTAAATAATGGGTTGTATGATCACTTTCTTATCAAGTGTTACTGAAATGCGTCAATCTCTTTGTTCTTGCATATTCATATGACAACATCTATTAAATTCTTATATCTTTTTCGAATTGAGGTGGTTATTATTATTTAGGTATCATCTTGATTTTTATGTTTACTTACTAAATTCTCTTAACCTTGAAAATGTATATAAACGAAAAATTATTGTCAGACGACTAAAAAAAGAACTATCATGTGTTACTAAGAAAATTATCCTATAAGAATATTTTAATAGATAATATGTCTTACCAATGTAACGACCCGGTCGGTCGTTATGTAGAATCTGCATTATATTTAATGTTAATGTCTTGTCATAGGTTGGTTATACTGTCCATGATGTATTAGAGTTGTTTAGCTCGGGCTTGGAATGATTATAGAAGAAATTAAGACACTTAGTCTCTAAAAGTAGCTTTAGAGTTAGAAAAATTAACTGAGAGTTGACTTATTGGTAAACGACCTCGGAATGCGGATTTTACCGCTCAGATAGCTTTGTTAGGTGATTTGGGACTTAGGAGTGTGTTCGGAATATTTTTGTGATGTCCGGTATAGAATTAGGCTTGAATTGGCGAAAGTTAGTTTTTGGAGATTTCCGATCGGCAGTGGAAAATAGGCTATCGGGGTCGGAATGGAATTATGACAGTTGGAACAGGTTCGTAATGTCATTTTGGATATGTCTGCAAAACTTTAGGTCAATCGGAGTTGTTTTGGATAGTTTCGGCGTCGTTGGTGGAATTTAGGAATTTCAAAGTTCATAGGCTTCAATTTGATGTGATTTTGGTGTTTTGATGTTGTTTTTGGTGTTTCGAAGGCTCAACTAAGTTCGAATGATGTTATGGGACGTGTTGGTATATTTGTTGAGATTTCCCAGGGCCTCGGGTGGATTTCAAAAGGTTAACCGATCAATTTAGACTAGAAGAAAAGCTACTGCATTTTTTTCACAGCAGCATGAACAGTAACTCGGATGAAACTTGGATGAACAGTAACTCGGGTGAACAGTACTCGGGTAAATAAACCCTTTTACACCATTTTTGAACGGGAATCGCCTCAAAGCTTTTTTCCATTCAAAATTGTGTAAAAGGGTTTAATGATCGAGGAGGGTTTATTTACCCGGCATATTTATGACCCGAGTGGCATATTGATAGTGTCTGAATGAGTGAGGCAGAGAGCCTATATTGTGAGGATGTTATAATATGAGAGAGGCCGAGTGCCTGAGAGTGATTGATGTCATGATTTGGCTTATTTATAGCGCTT
>ML266016.1:32295-44118 GCA_005239495.1 Nicotiana undulata | reverse complement strand
TATTCCCTCACCAAAGTTAGGCAAGACACTTACTTCAGTCCAAAGTATAGCAATCAACCCTCTAAGACCGCCTTTCCCTTTGAGTTCAACTCCGGAACCACAATATCTAAGCATAATTAATTTAAGTGTATCAATAATAACTCAATAACACTATCCCCTAGCCTAAATACACAATTCCTACCATTATTTCCAAAATTCCCAAAATTTGACTCCGGGCCCACGTGGTCTAAACTCAAGGTTCGGACCAAAACCCATTCACCCATTACCCCACGAGTTCAAATATGTAATAAGTTTTATGATCCGACCCCAAATTGAGGTTGAATCACCCAATTTTCCCAAAAACCTAACACTACCCAAAAACCCAAAAACCCAATTTCCCACTTTGATTTCATGTTTTTAGGCCTAGATTCTAGTGATTAGTTGATGAAATTAAGAGAAAATGATGATAAGAACACTTACCTAGGGAGCTATGGAGGTTGGGGAGCTTGATTCTCGGTTATGGAGGTTTGGGGAAGAAGAAAAGGGTGAAGAATGGCAAAATTTCCGTAATGGGTCTGTTTTAGACTTAATAAAAATAACTGGGCAAAATTAGCCTATGCGATCGCGGAGATAGGAATGCGATCGCATAGAGGAGGGACTGACAAGCTCTGCGATCGCACTGCATATTGGACCAGCCCCCACCCGGACACCTTTATCCCTACACGATCGCGCCACTTGCTATGCGATCGCATAGAAGAACTGACTCTCCCCCTAACAAAAAGCTGTGCGATCGCGGGTCTATGTATGCGATCGCAGTGAGTAGACACCAGATATCAGAAAATCACTCAAAACACCAGATTTTTCAACCCTTTTTGCACTCCGACACTTACCCGAAACTCACCCGAGCCTTTGGGGCTCAAAACGAAAAACACACACGACTCCCAAAATATCATACGAACTTGTTCAAGCTTTTAACCCATAAAAATATCATCAAAACAATGAATTAAACTCCNAAAATCCTTTATTATTTTCAGAAAATAATTTTCTTTAAAAATTTATTTCTCGGGATTGGGACCTCAGAATCCGCTTCCGGGCATACGCCCAAGTCCCATATTTTCCTACGGACCCTCCGGGACCGTCACATCACGGGTCCGGGTCCGTTTACCAAAAATGTTGACCAAAGTGAACTTTATTCAATTATTCAATTCAAAGTTCAATTTTTATCAAATTTTCACATAGAAGCTTCCCGGCTACATGCTCGGGCTGCGCACACATATCGAGGTGATATTAACAGAGGCTTTCGGGGCCTCGGAACACAGACTTAGCTAGAATTACTTAGGATGACCTTTTGGGTCATCACAACTAACATCTCTCACAAACGCAAGATAAGATTCACACCCTTTCTCAACCATGCGATGAGCCTTTAAATAAGAAATCACTCTGCTAGGTACATGCTCTATAAACCCTCTCCACTCAACTCTCGGAACTCCGGGCATATCTAATGTAACGGTCTTAGCGTGACAATCAAGAATAGCATGACATGGGGATAACCAATCCATGCCCAGAATTACATCAAAATCTACCATACTCAGTAACATCAAGTCCACTGGGGTCTCCAGACCCCCAATAGATATAAGACACGACCGATACACACGGTCCACAATAATAGTATCGCTTACCGGAGTCGAAACATGAACAGAAGTAACAAGAGACTCACGGGGCATATTCAAAAAATGAGCAAAATAGGATGAGACATAAGAGTACGTGGAACCAGGGTCAAATAAAGCCAAAGCATCACTGTGACAAACTGAAATAGTACCTGTAATCACCGCATCTGAAGCCATAGCATCAGGCCTAGCCGAAAGAGCATAAATACGTGACTGGCCTCCACCTGCTCGACCTCCCCCTCTAGGACGACCTCTAGCTGCCTGACCATCACCCCTAGCAGCCTAGGTATGTGGTGAAGTGATTGGGGCTGAAGCCGAGGGCTGGACCCTCTGCTGGGATGAACTACTAGGATGACGGGGACATTGCCTCCACCCATGTCCGAACTCTTAACATAACAACTACCTGAAGCCGGAGATGAAAACTGACGAGAACCTCTATCACCCTGATGACCACCAGACGAAACATGCATAGAAGAGCCCTGGTAAGATGATGCTCGGGCGGAACTCTGAGCTGGAAGGGCACTAAATGATGAACGTCCCTAATGAGAACTGCCAGGACCCTGCGCCGAAGATACACCACTGTACGCTGGGCGAACTGACTGTGGAGGTCTAAATGAACGACCTCTTTAGGCTGAAATTTCCCTCTGGGAGGAGCACCACTGAAATTACCTGATCCCCGAGGCCTCTTGACCTCTCTTTCCTCACGATCCTGCCTACGAACCGACTTAATATTCCGAGCAATATCAACAACCTGCTCAAATGTGACTCCAGGCAGCCTCTCTATGGTAATCAAAATCCGAAGCTGATATGAGAGACCATCTACAAACCTCCTAATCCTCTCCCTGTCAGTAGGGACAATCTCAGAAGCATGTCTGGAAAACTCAGAAAACCTCATCTCGTACTGGGTGACTGATAATTCTCCCTGGCGTAGCTGCTCAAACTGTCTGCGTTGCTCCACTCTGTGGGACTGAGGAACATATTTCTCCAAAACGATCGTGGAGAACTGCTGCCAGGTGAGAGGTGCTGAATCAACCGTCCTACACCTCTCAAATGATTCTCACCAAGTAAATGCAACACCAGCAAACTGATAAGTAGCAAATGAAACTCCGTTGGTCTTCAAACTACCCGCAGTACGAAGTATCTTCTGACATTTATCCAGAAAACCTTGGGCATCCTCGCCCTCTGTACCGCTGAAAGTCAGAGGCTTAAGTCTGATGAACCTCTCCAACCTTCGCTGCTCATCCTCAGGCATAGCAGTGACCACAAAATCCTGAGCTGGAGAAACCAGCTAAACTGGGGCTGCTCTTGGTGCCTGAATACCCCGTACAACCTGCTCAGGTGTCCGGGCAGCTGGAGTCTGATTGCCTGCCCCGGTCTGAGCTGCATTGATAGTAGTGGACATAACAACTGCCTGAGCTAAACTGGAACACACCGTCAATATCTGAGCCAGGGTCTCCTGAAGACCCGGAATAACAATAGGCACTGCCGGTGCCTGAGCCTGTCCCGCTGGAGTGCCATCGGCGGGAACCTGATCCTGAACGATAGGTGGATCCTATGGTACTACGCTGGCTGCTGCCTGGGCGGGTCCCCTACCTCTACCACAGCCTCGACCCCTTATGGGTATGGCTAGTGTCTGGTCACCTTGATCGGTATTGCGTGTCCTCACCATCTGTGAGAGAATGAAACAACGTAAGTTTAGATTTCAAGAATCAATAGATTGGCACGAAAGAGTTCAAGAAATAGAGATGTTTCCTAAAAATTCTGCAGCCTCTCGAAGATAAGTACATACGTCTTCGTATCGATCCGCAAGACTCTACCGAACCTGCTCATGACCGTTGAGTCCTATGTAACCTAGTGCTCTGATACCAACTTGTCACGACCCCAAATCCTAACAGGCTGTGATGGCGCTTATCGTGGAACTAGGCTAGCCAACCATCATTTTACTACGCATTTATTCAATTATATGAGTTCACAATTCAATAATAAGCATGCAACCATAGCATCAAATAATATAATTAAGTCATAGCGTTCCCTTATTAGCCTAAACAAACCTCCCAAGAATTGGAGTCAATAGTCATGAGCATCTAAGAATAAATAAATTTAACTCTGGTAAAACTATGATACATGTCTCTGAATCAAATGCTAAAATTAAATAAGGAAGGGAAGTGGAGAAGCTGTGGACGGTGAACAGCTACCTCGAAATCCCGTGAATCTGCAACTGCCAGCAAGGACATCTACTGCTCCAGATCGGTACCTAAATCTGTGCACAGAGGCACAGGGAGTCTTTATGAGTACGCCAACTCAGTAGTAATGAAAATAAATCACAGTCTGAGTAATATAAAACACACAGTACATATACACAATTTCACAAAAAGCTAGTAAAGCACCAAGTCACCGGATAGTATTCATCAAATACATAAGTTAAAAATCAGTTTCCAGAAATCCTTTGAACCAAGTGTAATATCAGTATATCTCAGTAAAATTCTTAGTAAAAACCAGTTTGAAAACAAAGTAAATCATACTTTGAAAGCTTAGTAAAATCATCACAAATCCGCCCCTCGGGCCAAAATCATTTCTCGTAACAGTTGCCCCTCAGCCATTCTCTCAATCACTCAGTATCAATCATCACTCACTATCAGCCTTGCAGGCAATCATCATCACTCAATCGGTACTGGCGCTAACTGGGGGTGTGTTACAGACTCCGGAGGGGCTCCTACAACCCAAGCGCAATAATAACATAAGGCCTGAAAGCCTCCTCACCACTCTCCTGAGGCCTAAAAGCCTCCCCACCACACTCTTGAGGCCTGAAAGCCTCCTCACCACTCAGCCAGACACTCTCAATTCGCCCTTAGGCCATAAATATACCGGGTTCTCGACCCAAAATAGTGTTTCATTTTTCAATAAATAGTATCAAAATACTCTAAGTGTCAAAACAATTTATCAGGAAAAGACTGAGTGTAAAATCATAGCATATCAGTGAGGAAAATATAGTAAACACAACCCCCGAGGGGTAAACTGTCACGACCCAAAACCTATGGGTTGTGATGGCGCCGGACACCACTGTCAGGCAAGCCAACCCCTTAATCAGTTGAAATACCTTCGTGTTTAACAATTTCGAAATCGTTGCCTTTATTGCATTTCATAATCAAATAAATAATTTTTTGTAAATTAAACACGACAAGAAATCTATTTAATTCCATAAAACAAGACTCAACACATCCCCAGAACCCGGTGACACAAGTACATGAGCAGTTTCTAAGAATTTATACAATTATACAACTCTTGTCCGAGAAATAAATGGGACAAAGGCAATAGATATAAAATGTAAGTACACAGAAGGGAGACTCCGGCAGCTGTGGAACGCTTCTGGATGAATGCAGCCCGTATAAGTCTTCCAAGCCAATCACTGTACTATAAAGGTAACTGTGCAACAAAATGCACAGAAAGTGTAGTATGAGTACATATACATATATGTACCCAGTGAGTATCCCGTCTAATCTCGAAGAAGTAGTGACGAGAGGTCGACTCGATACTCACTAAGGTCCAACAGTAATAAAGTAAGCAGGATGTAAGGAAAATTGTAGGCAAGTAAACAAATAACCAAGTACACCAATATCCGGCATCAAATAACAATCGCAAATCAAGCAAGTTTGGTATCCGCCATGGCGTACGGACCGCTCCCATATGGTACTCAATCTCGCCGTGGCGTACGGCCCGATCCCACCCTGGTAGTCTCAATCTCGCCGTGGCGTACGACCCGATCCCACCCTGGTAGTCTCAATCTTGCCGTGGCGTACGACCCGATCCCACCCTGGTAATCTCAATCTTGTCGTGGCGTACGGCCCGATCCCACCCTGGTAGTCTCAATCTCGTCGTGGCGTACGACCCGATCCCATAATATAATCAATCATCATTCTGCCGTGGCGTACGGCCCGATCCCATAATATAATCAATCATCATTCTACCGTGGCGTACGGCCCGATCCTATAATATAATCAATCATCATTATGCCGTGGCGTACGGCCCGATCCCATAATATAATCAATCATCACTCTGTCGTGGCGTACAGTCCGATTCCATAATATAATCAATCATCACTCTGTTGTGGCGTACGGCCTGATCCCATCCCGTGATTCTCTTATCACTCTTAAGTCAAGCCAAGTATCACAACGTTCAAAGATAACAATACTAATCACATAAGTATACAAGTCATATCTATGCTATAACAGGGAAAAACAATGAACATGTTGTGTCCTAACTACCCGGACGAAGCAGTAATAGCCACTACGTACGGACTCTCGACAATCGGTGCGTACGTAGGCCCCAAACAAGATCACATAACAAACAAGGTTACCTAGAGGGACAATTTCCCTCTTGCGAGGTTAGAAAGGAGACTCACCTCGCTCTGAAGATTCATCACCGACTTTCAAGCCTCTACGACGACTAAAAATGGATGCGCACGCTCCCAAACTATCCAAATAACGATAATTCAATGAAAATATACTCAATAGATCATAACCAATTCAAATTACAAAGTTCCTCGGCCCGGCTCAATGAAATGACCAAAATGCCCTCGGGCCCACGTGCCCGGACCTCGAAATTTCTTGAAGAAAATCTCTACCCGAAGCTTTACTAATTAAATTATACAATTTACTTCAAAAATTCATGTTCAAATCGTGGCAAAAGATCACATTTTCCAAATTCTAGATTTCTTAGCAAATTCCCACATTTTCCCTCAATTTTCATATCAAATCTATGTAATAAATCTTGTATTTAACTTGAAAATAAGTAGAAACAACTTACTTTTGATGCTTGATGAAATCTCCCTTGAAATGCTCTCCAAAATCATCCAAGCCAAATGAAAGAAATGAAGAAAATGGGCAAAATTCGAGTTTAAAGAATCTGCCCCTGCTTCATCGAGTTGTACCTTGCACTTGTGCTGCACAGGTTGTACATCCTATTAAAATTCCCTTTTTGAACACCTTCTGTTAAGACAGCCATAACCTCTTGTAGAAATATCTAATTAACAAACGGTTTGAGGATTTAGAAACTAGACTCGAAGATATTTAATTTAATAGGTTGTACACCATATAACGCTTTATATATTCCGAGATATGAGCTTCTAAAGTCGGCCCTGTGCATCTGAAAATTCTATCGAAACTGCTCGACTAGCCACCTTCAACCGATCATAAATTTCAGTCCCAATGTCCAAATTATGAAAGGTTTAACATTCCGAAAACTATATTTCAAGGGCTACAACTTTCATGTTTTGCGAATTTTCATATTCCTTATAGATTTTGATATATAAGCTTCCAAAGTAGGCTCCTCGTGCACTAATTGCTGTCCAAAATCTGCAGAACCAGCATTCTTTTCTTCTTTTTTTTTTTTGCCCGAATTCATTCCGTTAACCTTTCGAAATCCACCCGAGACCCTCGGGACCTTAACCAATTATACCAACATGTCCCAAAACATGATACGAACTCGCTCGAGGCCTCAAATCACATCAAACAACGCCGAAATCTCGAATCGCACTAAAATTCAAACTTTATGAACTTTGAAATTTAAACTTCTACATCCGATGCCGAAACCTATCAAATCACGTCCGATTGACCCCAAATTTTGCACACAATTCATATTCGACATTACAGACCTTCTCCAACTTTCATAATTGGAATCCGAACCCGATATCAAAAAGTCAAACTCTCGGTCAAACTTCTCAAAAACCTTCAAATTTCTATCTTTAGCCAAATGACCTCCGGACATCCGAATTCACTTCCGATCGGGCTCCCAACTCCAGAATCACCATACGGAGCTATTCCCAAACTCGGAATCCCAAACGGACATCAATATCATTGAAATGCGCTTCAAGCCAAACTTAGGAAATTTCTTCAAAAATGCTGACTTCCACAATATACACCGAAACGCTCTCGGGTTATCCAAATCCCGATCCGGACATATGCCCAAGTCCGAAATCATCATACGAACCTGCTGGAACCTTCGGATCCTGATTCCGAGGTCGTTTACTCAAAATTCAATCCCAAAACCAAATTGAATCAACTTAAGAACTTAAGAAATTCTAGAATTCACTTCAATGCGCCGAACCGGCCTATACTACTCGGAATGACTTCAAATTTTGCAGACAAGTTATAAATGACATAACGGAACTATTCCCGTCTCGGAATTTCATTCGGACCTCGAGAACATAACATCACATTTCAAGCCAATTTTCAAATTCTTTAAAAATCCTCAAAACTTCATTAACTCCAATTTTCTCATTTTGATCCGAAACCCGTCAAATCAAGTCCGTTTCTTACCAAATTTCACAAATAACTTAAATAACACATATTGAACCTGTTCCAGGCTTCGGAATCATAATACGGGCCCGACCGCACATGTTTTACATCAAGGTTCATTTTTCATAAGCCTTTAATATTTTCATAAAACAATTTCCTTTAAAAATTCATTTCTCGGACTTGGGTCCTCGGAATTCGATTCTGGGCATACGCCCAAGTCCCATATTTTCGTACGGACCTTCCGGGACCGTCGGATCACGGATCGCTGTCCGTTCACCAAAAATGTTGACCAAAGTCAACTTTATTCAACTAATTATCATAAATTCAGCTCTTTATCAAGTTTCCACATAAAGGCTTCCCGGCTACGCGCCCGGGCTGCGCACGTACATCGAGGTGAGATTGACGAAGGCTTTCGAGGCCTCGAAACACAGTCATAATTAAATTTACATAACATGACCTTTTGGGTCATCACAGTTTACTCAAAATTCCAGTCTTACTCAATTTCCTCAACTTAAGGCTTCTGAAATGAGAATTTTCCTATCAATTTAACACCGAACCCCCTGAATTTCAACTTTGACAATACCCACAAGTCACAATACCCGAAATGAAGCTGTTCATGACTCCCAACTACTGCACGACGTGCTGGATCTCAAAACGACCGGTCGGGTCATTACATAAACAAATCGGCACTAGGCCCCAAACATGGCTTACAACCCAAAACATATCATAATATATAAATACTAATTAAGAAAAGGCTTAAAAATCGGTTTTGCAACTCAATAGTCTCCTAAATAGGAAAGATGTTTTCAAAGTTTCCACCTTTTCATTTCAAAACCCGTGAAAGGGTGCATCGTCCGGGGTTTCATACCCTCAGGACAGGATTTAAAGACATTACTTACCTCAAAACTAGCCTGAAATTATTCCATAACACGCTTGTCTCTCGAATCAACCTCTGAAGGCTCTTAATCTACCAAGTTCAGATTGTTATCACCAATATGTGCATAAGGAACCAATCGAAAGATATCAAATTTAGCTCATAAATCCGAAACCGGTCAAAACCCGACCCCCAGGCCCGCGTCCCGAAACTCAGAATTTTTTATACAAAAGTGTTCTTCGTCCTCTAACGAGTCCGTACATATGAAGAACATCAACTGGGGAGACCGTTTGACCCCTCAAATCAACCCCTAAAGGTCTCATAATCTCAAGCCCTCAAACCCAATTTTTTTTTACTGATTTTCCATGAATTTACACTGGTTTTTATGTTCTATAATCATCCATAATCGAGTTTTAATTATCAAAACACTTACCTCTATGAAAAACAAGGATTTACCTCTTCAAAAATCTCCCCCAAAGCTCTTTGTCCGTACAAAAATGGTGTAAAAAGGGTTTAAGTCGCGGAGGGTTTATTTTATATTTTTTGAACAGTGGTTCCGCACTTGCGGCAACTTAAGCGCACCTACGAACCCGCACCTGCGGTCCCAGGTCCGCACCTGCGGAGAATCCCCAAAAACTCGGCCTCCGCCGCACCTGCAACCCTATCCGCACCTGCGAGCCTAGTTCCGCACCTGCGATCCCGCACCTGCGGTCAAACATCCGCAGGTGTGGGTACACCAGCACCAGCAGCTGAAGCTGCATGTTTCAAGTTCCAAACTTCCCGTTAACCATCCGAAATCAATCCCGAGCCCCTCGGGACCCCAACCAAACTTACCAACATATCCCATAACATCATTCAAACTTAGTTGCACTCTCAAAACACCAAAACTAACATCAAAGCACCAAATTCACATCGAAATCAAGCTTAAGAACTTTGATATTTCTAAAATCCATCAATGATGCCGAAACTATCCAAATCAACTCCGATTGACCTGAAATTTTGCGGACAAGTCCAAAATGACATTACAAACCTGTTCCAACTGTCAGAGTTCCATTGCGACCCTGACAACCTATTTTCCACTGTCGACCGAAATCGCCAAAAACTAACTTTCGCCAATTCAAGCCTAATTTTACACCGGATATCACAAAATTATTATGAACATACTCCTAAGTCCCAAATCACCTAACGAAGCTATTCGAACCATAAAATTTGCATTCCGGGGTCGTTTACCAATAAGTCAACTCTTAATTGACTTTTTCCCATTTTAAGGCTATTTTTAAAGGCTAATTGACTGAACTCTCACTACAACCATTCGATTTTAAGCCTATCAACTCTAATAAATCAAATACAGTATAACCAATCTATAACAAGTCAATAACAACAATTATAATACGGGTTTTACGTAACGAAGGATCGGGTCGTTACAGGCTAGGACGAGTTTTAGATGTGTTATAGATGGTTTGGCAGCTGAAGGCATATGAAGGTCTTGAATTTGTGAGGACCTATTCGCAAATGGGAGCCTCCATTTGCAATGGCAGTCTTGCATTTGCGATGATGTGTTGTACGGGAAGATTTTGCATTTTCAAAGTCACTGTCTCTTTCGTGAGCTAGGGGGAATCACATTTATGATGGGTGTATCGCAATTGTGACTCTAAGCAGTTGCAAGATAGCTTGACAAATGCGAAGCTTTATCCGCATTGGCGAGGAATGGGACCTTCGCAAATGAAATGGTAGGGTTGCATGACATCAGAAGCACTCAGACATCGTCCACTTTTGTGATAGTGGTTCGCTTTTGCGAACATCGCAATTGCGAACAAGAGTTTGCAATTGCGATATCTGCTGCTAGATATAATGTAGGGATTTTGGGGCTTAGTTCATTTTACACCATTTTTGAACCCTACACTCCATAGAGGCAAGTTTTGGAGATCACTTGCTTCCAAAAGTCATATGTTAGTGACTTTAACTTGTATTTATTCAATATCCTATATTTTTCATGAATTTTCATTATCATATCTAAGTTTTCATCGGCTAGAAATTGCATTTTTGGTAGAATTTAGGGATTTTACAAAATTGAGATTCAGACCTCAAATTGAGGTCTGATTTAAAAATTATATTTTTAGGCTCATGAATTACCGGTAATTGGGAATTGGTCTCGATTTTGGATTTGAACCATGTGATCCCATGTTGGCATTTTGTTGACTTTTTGGATTTTCTCAAATATTGACCTTTTACCTTTATTGACTGGAGATGTTTCGTTTAGCATGATTTGACTTCCTTATGTAGCGACCTAACCAGACGTTTTGAGTATTTTAGCCTCGTTTCCCCTGTTTGATGCTTTGCGTATATGTATTTGTTGTTATGTGACTTTTTGGGGTGGTTTTGTTTTGTGTCGGGCAAGTTTTGGATTTAATTACGACAGCTAGTCCCTTGGTTGAAGGCTTAAGTTGTAGGAGTTAACATGAGCTTGACATTTGTGTAGACGGCTTCGTAATTGTATTTTGGTGGTTTGAATAACTTCATATGGTGATTTTGGACTTAGGCGTATATCCCGATTTTATTTTGGAGGCTCCTAACTTTATTTTTTTGCTTGAATTGGAAAATGCTGAAAAGTTGAAGGTTTGGAAAGGTCATAGGTTTGACTGGGAGTTGACTTTGTTGATATTGGGTTCGAATTTTTGTGGTCCATTTTGTCATTTGGGACTTGCATACAAAATTTGAGGTCATTCCGAGTTGATTTGATATGGTTCGGCACGAATTTTGGAAGTTGAAAGTTCATTAGTTCCTTAGGCTTGAATTAGGTGTGATTCGTATATTTGATGTAGTTTTGTGTGATTTGAGGCATCGAGTAAGTTCGTGTTATGTTTTGGGATTTGTTGGTGTGTTTAGACGGGGTCCCGAAGGCTTCAGGTGTGTTATTTATTGATTACGAATTATTTTTGACTAGGTTGCACTGCTGAAGGTTGTCGCCCCCCCCCACCCCCCCCCCCCCCCCTCCCGCTGTCTCCCATCG
>ML266016.1:18337-32262 GCA_005239495.1 Nicotiana undulata | reverse complement strand
AAAAAGAAGGGCGTAAGGTTGTCCCCCCCCCCCCCCCCCCCCCTTCTTCTCTTTTCAGATTAGTTAGGGTTTTCGACATTATTGGGACACCTACCTACGAGTCATTTATAACACTAATTATACAACCAGAGATTGGGTAAGGGTTTGAAGTTACTTCAAGGGGAAGGTGTTAGGCACCCCTCGAAGTCCATAATGGTGCGTCCCGACCAAACTTACTTTGTGAATTAATCAAGTAACAAATAGACAGTCTAAGCACACATATGCAAAATAAGTAAGGTTTTATCAGATAAGTAGTTTAAGCACACATATGTAAATGGGGATAATATGTTCTAAGTTATTTATCCTATAGGATCATATCCATGCAATGCCCGGTAATCACTCATCAATGAGGGGCTACACGTTGCATTAGCGCACAGGTGATCATATACTTTTCTACCCATTATCCTACCCCTTAGTGATTATTAAGAAATTTTATTTAACGAGCTCTAAGCGTGCTGTTACCCGTCCCTTCCATGTGGTCCAGGAGGAATTTAGGACCTCTAAATATGGGCAGTTCTAGACAACCCCTAATGTATTATAAAAGGGAAAAATCTAGGCGACAAACAAATAACAAGTAGGACCAGCAGATAGGGAAAAAGAAGCAGTTACGAGGCTCGTGTTTACCTCTACATGTATGTAGAAAATAAACAGCACGTCTCAAACACAAATACAGGTAATTTTAGAAAGAATCCTAGGACATGACGTCTAGGTGAAAATTAATACACAAAATATGCAGCACTGTTTCACAAACTCAATGGAAGGGTCCTAATCAGTTTGCCTACTGATTTTAAAACCTATAAGACTTTAAGAAGTAAGCAATCAGAACTCAATTTCAAGTTTTTTTACATAGAGATTAATTACCAAAGGCTTGCCTAGGCGTGGGAATGTATGTAATCACAATTACAAAAATTGTTAAACGGTTTAGGAGCGGTTTAACCTGCAAACTTGTTGTTCTAGGTGATACAGACTTAAAAGGGAGATTTGCACCAGTTTATGTTCAGAAACATGATATATGCGGAGGCTATTTTTTATACCTTTTCAGGGTCAATTACTTATTTTAGTTGAACTAGGCGTATTCAAACGAATGCAAACAGAATTCCTAGAACATGACATCTAAATGCATACGAGAATGATAGCTTTATTAAGACAGGGTTATTAGCCTAATTGCAGGATTGCTAAGTGAAAGCACTTGTGCCAAATTAAGCATGGAATAATATGTAAAGTAGGCTGAAGCAATAAACGTGGAGTCCTAAGAATAGGATATCTGATGCAGGTATGCAAATGAACACATCAATCCTAAAACATGGCTTCCAATGCAGATTCACATAATATAAAGCCTATAGCATGTTTTCTACACAGTATTACCAACAATATTATACAACTACCCTCCCATTTTCACTAGCCACCCCAATATATGTTTACAACTAATTATTACACACCAATGACTGTATGAATTACATAAATGAAAAATAAATTAACTATAGGGCGCCTGAAGTAGGCCCAAAGTACACCTGATAATGCCAGGCCTTCAATAGTCTCAAATGCCAAGGATTTCATAGCCAAATTCATGTCCATGTGTGTCAGAGTTCCCTAAGGACCTCAATATTTGAGCATGAATATTTGAGTAAATTGTATATTTGAACTAGTAAAGCTATGGGTAGAGTTTATCTTCGAGAAATTTCTGAATCCGGGCACGCGGGCCCCAGGACATTTTGGTCAATTCATTGAGCGGAGTTGGGAAATTATATAATTTGAATTTGTTACGAGTATTAGAGTGAATTTTCATTGCTTTGCCTGTTATTTGGTAGTTTTGGGGCGTTGTGCATCCATTGGAGTCGTCGGAAGGGATTGAAATCCGGTTATGGAATTTCGGACCGAGGTAAGTCTCCTTTCTAAATAAATGAATATATGCTATTGTTTGTGGGGGCTACGTACGCACGAGGTGACGGGAGTCCGTGCGTAGCTACTAATATGCTTATGTCCGGGTAGTCTAGGACCCATTAGCATGCTTTACGTGTTGTACATGTTATCCTGCCAATAATATTAGACTAATAATGCTATTTATTTGGTAATTTATCCCCTAAGAGGGCTAGAGTGTACCTTTCTTAATCATTTATAAAGAGAATTGATTCCTCCGCGGACAATTGTGTTCCTTATACGGTTAATTAATGAATATTATTGAACTTGGCAAATGAATTTCAAACAAAGATTTAAATGCTATTTTTGTGTTCTTTTAAAGAGAACTTTTCCACTTTCCCGGGTAATTGCTTCCTTGATAAAAATGTGGACTTATTATGTGAATATTTGTATCTATGGGTACTGAGTCGCATGTATGACTCGCGAGAAACATATCCCTATATTTATATATAACCGCGTCACATGATCCATTCGCTAGCGGGGCAGATAGATGCATCTATGGTTCGAGCCGTTTGACCCTCGGCAGTGCACAATTTATTATTGTTGGTCCACGCCGTTCGACCCTCGGCATTATTTTTGTGTATGATAAATGTTGCGTATTTCCTGTGATTTATACATGTTTATTGGCCTAAGGAGTTTTGAATTGCCAGTTAAAATGAAGAGGAATTGATGTGTAAAATGTTAAATAAGTTGATATTTCTTATCCCTAATTATTATTTAATTGTCTATGCTACTAATGCTTAGCACCTCACTTGATTATATTTAACCGACTTATAGCAAATGTCTAATTCGACCTCTCGTCACTATCTCTCTGAGGTTAGGCGGGACACTTGCTGTGCATTTTGTTGCACATGTACTTTCATAGCGATGAGGCTAGTTTTGAGACTTAGGCGATCTGCATCATCCAGAGGCGATTCGCAGCCGGCAGAGTCTTCCTCTAGGTATTGTAATTATTTTATTCTAAAGTTGTTGTCCAACTTTTATTACGGACAAGCTTTGTAGTATTTTGTAAAAAGTCTTAGAAATTGCTTATGTACTTGTGACACCGGGTTCTGGGATGTATTTGGGATGTATTTTATTAAAAAGGAAAATAGATTGTTGTTTTTACTTAAATGGATTTCATCTAGTTATTATGTATTAAATTGAAAGCTAACGATTTTGAAAATATTGAGATAGGAATTTATTTTAAACTAATTAATGATTGGCTTGCCTGACAGTGGTGTCCGCGCCGTCACGACCTTATGGATTTTGGGTCGTGATAGATTCTTTGCTTCTTTCGATTATATCATGTTCGTTCTGTTAATTCCTTTAATAATTTACTATGTTCTATGTGAATCCCTGACTTTGTGTGATTTTTACCCTATTTGTGCTTTTTATGATTCTGAGTTTTTACCTCTCCTCGCTTATTATGTGTTTAGTCCATTCATTTGTGGTACTTTCTTTTAGCTAATATTACCTTATGTTGGAATCTCTAAATCCCTGTGATTGATATCCTCTATTCTCTATTGATTTCAACCTCTAAAATATTTTCTTGCCTTATCTTGTGGTTGATTGTGCTGTCAAATTGATTCTTAAGCATTTTCCATAATTAGAATCTGCTGAACCTAGCCTCTATTACATGTTGTGTACTTGTACTTTGCTGAAAATATTTCCTTATTTGTTATACTAATCCTTATACGACTTCCTTCCTTATTTGTCACATGTCTATTACCGTTTGAAGTTAACTCCTTCATTGAAGGGAGTTCTTACCTCGATATTGTGTTGATTGATTCCGAGTCCCCATAATTACTGCTTAACTATTGGTTCTTACCTTATTTGCTACCTATTTTCAAACTATATATACATTTCTCTTTCATTAACACAAGACACGAACATTTTGGTTCAAAAAGCTCTCTCTCTCTCTCTCACTCAAACTTTCTGCTCTCTTTCTCTGTTACTTACTATTATTTTGAGTTAGCCGGTTGCAAGCCAAGGCTGACTATTGTGCTCTCCTGCCTCTTCACTTTTTGTGTTTACTGTCTTCTTTACTGGTATGTCTTGATTTCAATTTAAGTCAAAAATAATATGTTTCTTTTTCTCCTTCAGTTCATCATGTTCCTGATTTGTTTCTATATATGTTTCTACTGTTCAACATGTAATTAATCTCTTTATGTTAGTTATATACTACCTGTCACGACCCAGAATCCTAATCCAGGTCGTGATGGCGCCCAATGACGGGGTTAAGCAAGCCAATATGAATTACACTAGGTGTTACCCTTCCCATTTGATTAAACAAGTCAATTTTTACCAATTTAAAACAATTAAACACGATGATAGTTTGATATGAAAATAAAAATTATAACAATACATGGCCAATATAAAGCATATGTACGCATATACAACCCCAATTCCGAAATATACACTACGTGTGTGCCAGGAACTAGTGTCACGAGTGTCATGGGCATACTAACGGAATATACAGAGGATAATAATATATACAATCCCGCTGTCTGCATGAATAGACGGGAAATAAAAGTAAATGAAACTCTATGGTGCTGCTGGGGATCGCCAGAGGAAGCAGCTCACCTTGAAGTCAAGTCCGCTACGGTCACTATCAGGATCTGGTCTGATAACCATATGCACCAGCCTCAGAACCTGTACAGTTAAGTACAAAAGTGCAGCATGAGTACATATTAAAATAAATATGTAGCCAATGAGTATCCCGTCTAATCTCGAAGAAGTAGTGACGAGAGGTCGACTTGACATTTACTAAGGTCCAACAGTATGATATAACAATGATAAGATAAAAGCAGTAGGCAAGTAAGGCAGTGAGTAGCAATTATGTATAAAGCACAGAAATCCAAGAAAATACTGGAACAATAACAATGGCCACATTCCTTTCCCCAGAATATCTCACACAAGTCAAAATCCATGAAACAATGCCAAATAATCATGCGCACACAGGAATAAGACAACCGGCCGGAGTCATAAGGAAAAATAGCTATGCACTGCCGGGGATCGACCGACCCATCCCAATAGTGCAAGCTTACCATAATCATATCTACGCACTGCCGAGGATCGATTGGCCCGTCCCAAAAGTGCGTCTTTCAATGTAACCATATCATAACATAGTACAACTTCATCCATGCACTGCCGAGGATCGGACGACCCGTACCAAGAGTGCATTCTTAATTATATCATCTCTGTGCACTGCCGGGGATCGACCGTCCTGTCCAAAAAGTGCACCTTTCAATCCGCCATGGCGTACGGCCCGCTTCCATAAGAGTGGGGGAAATCACACATCACTCGCGGAATGTAAATTGCGAAGCGGTCACATGCACACACAATATCTTATAAAACTTACTTTCCATAACAAATTCCTTTCAATTCAACAATTTCCATAAAGCCTTACAGGAACAATACTATACAAAACATGATCTCATAGTACATATGGCGTCACAATGAATCATATAAGGCATTTCAAGGAAGCATATAAGGCATTACAAGGAAGCATATAATGCATTACGAGGAAGCATATAAAACATGATGTGGGCCTAACTACCCGGACATAACAATGATAGCCGCTACGTACGGACTCTCGTCACTTGGTGCGTATGTAGCCCCCAAACACTTTACACATAGCATATACATCACCTATGGGGACAATTCCCACTTACAAGGTTAGAAAGGAGACTCACCTCGTGTCGAATCTACCCCACGGATCATAATTGCTCCCGAAACTCCGAACTCTACACCCGAGGACTCGCAACTAGCCAAAAGGTGTACAAATAAATCAATGCATGCACAAGGTGGGAAACTTATTCTAGTTATTCAATAAAATCGCTATTCTTGAAGAATTCCCAAATTCCAACCCCGGTCCCGCATGTTCGAATTCCGAAATTTTCACGAAGGGATCACTCACCCATAGCCTAAGGATCATTAATGTGTGATTTCTACTTGAATTCATGGCCTAAAACGGAAAATAACAAAATCCTCAAGAGCCCTAAAATTACTACCTAATTCCATGATATTTGATAATTTAGTAGGGAATTTAACTAGGAATTGATGTTTGAAACTAGTGTTAGATACGGAATTTACTTACCTCAAGTACTAGGTTGAAGGCCCTCTTGGAAGCTCCCAAATAACACAAGGAAGAAGATGGAAAATGGAAGAAATGACTCAATCCCGTGTTTAAATAAAATTTCACTACCTGGCCTACAGGAGTTCCGCACCTGCGGCTCGAGGACCGCACCTGCGGTTTCGCACATGCGAGCTGGCGCTCCCACTTGCGGAATTGGGCAAGAGGGGCTGGGGTCGCACCTGCGGAGCTGGAGACCGCACCTGCGGTCCTGCTCTTGCGGAAGAGGAACCGCACCTGCGGAACCTTCGTACCTGCGAGGCAGGGACCACAAGAGTGGTCCCGCACCTGCGGCTGGTCAACCGCACCTACGGTCACACCAGATCAGGTGCACCAGCTACATTTTCAGCTGATGTTTGGCCTCGTGTGGTGTTCGGGAGGAACCTGGGCCCACACGAGCCCCCGTCCAAATATACCAACAAGTCCTAACTCATAATACGGACTCGCTCGAGCCTTCAGAAATAAATCTAAAAATCACCCCTAAAAACCCCTAGGAACAAACTTAAGGATTTCTAAGTTCTTAATTTCTATAACAACGCGCCGGACCGACCTATACTACTCGGATCGACCCTAAATTTTGTAGACAAGTCATGAATGACATAACAGAACTATTCCCGGTCTCGCAATTTCATTCGGACCTTGGTAACATAAAATCACATTCCAAACCAAATTTCAAATTCTATGAAAATCCTCAAAACTTCATTAACTCTAAATTTCCCATTTTTGATTCGAAACCCGTCAAATCAAGTCTGTTTCTTACCAAATTTCATAGATAACTTAAATAACACATACTGAACCTGTTCCGAGCTTCGGAACCATAATACGGGCCCGACAGCACAAGTTTCACATCGAGGTTCATTTTCATAAGCCTTTATTATTTTCAGAAAATAATTTTCTTTAAAAATTCATTTCTCGGACTTGGGTCCTTGGAATTCGATTCCGGGCATACGCCCAAGTCCCATATTTTCCTTCGGACCTTCCAGGACCTCCAGATCACGGGTCTGGGTCCGTTTATCAAAAATGTTGACCGAATTCAACTTTATTCAATTAATTATCATAAATTCAACTCTTTATCAAGTTTCCACATAAAGGCTTCCCGGCTACGCGCCCGAGTTGCGCACATACATCGAGGTGAGATTAACGGAGGCTTTCGGGGCCTCGGAACACAGTCATAATTAAATTTACATAAGATGACCATTTGGGTCATCACATTACGCATTAGGATCAACATGTTTGTCCCTATTTCTAGTCAATGTGACTCGATTCCCTTTTATGTCTAACTAGTTTTAGTATGAATCTCTCTTTGGAAAAACAATTTGTACCCTAAAGTTACTTGGTTCTTTGTTAATTCTGAAAGTTCATGTTGTATCCCAATCCCATGAGCCCATTAAGAGCTTCTGATTCTGTATCTATGTAGGCCTCTACCTATTATGTGTTTACCATCATGTGCTCTATGTGTCCCCAAACCCTATCACCCCTGTGTGTAGGTTTGTTCTTCTGTTTTGGTTCTGTGTTCTTTAAGTATTGCTAAGTTTGTTTTGGCTCCATGTTTGATCTGTTGTTGTTTAATCATATAACTCTCTGTTTTAAAAGTTGTTTTACTGCATGACTCCCTCTTTTACTCCACAAAACTGTTTCAAACAAGTCCCGTTTAACACTTTTTTCTTACTAAAACCTTTTCAAAACTATATCAAGCACTCTCACTCTACTCTTAGGTCCTTAAGTTCTTCCCCTCTAATGTGTGACTGCTTAGGAATCCCTATGAGATCCTTCTGAACTCTGATGCATTGGAGCTGGATTTTCCACAATGCACTTACTCAATTATGGTTGTGAAATCTGGGTGTGAGCACTGCCCGGAATCCCTTGAGGTCCTTAGGGAACTCTGACACACCCGGATATTGAGAAAGGCTATGAAACAATCTGAGCAGTTGATGTTCTGGAAATCTGGGCCTATTTGCAGACTCCCTATAATGTAACTTCTTATTTTTCTTTATCTATTGTAATTCATTCAATATTAGTTTGTAATAATTATTGTAAACAAATATTGGGACTGGCTAGTGAAAAGGGGAAGGGTAGATATATAGGTTATCTATGTCAAAGGGTAGAAACCATGCTTTAGGTTTACATTTTTTGCATGCGCACTAGAATCCATGTTTAGGACCAATACATACAAAGCATATCATGCATTAGATACCATGCTCTTAGGTATCATGTATACTGTTTCAGCATCATATCATTTTATCACTTAGAAATCATTCTTCAGGGCTAAATAATAGCACTAACACAAACTGTTGCTCCTGCACCTTTTGAAATCGAGTTTAACAATGTTGCAATCTTTGTGCATCCTTCTTTAGGAACTCTGCATATCATAAAATCATATTGTGCATTTAGAAACCCTGCTTTAGGAATTTGTATTTCCTGAAATCATGATGTGCATTTAGAAATCCTGCTTTAGGAATTTGCATATCCTGAAATCATGTTGTGCATTTAGAAATTCTGCTTTGGGAATTTGCATATAAATCATTATGCATTTATATGTGCATTAGATACCATGTTTTAGGATCTTGTTTGTACTCACTTAGTCACACCTAGTTAAGATATTAATGCATGAAAAGGGATACAAAAAAGTCTCGCCCTGTTTTAAACAAATTGGCAATAACCCTGTATTTTGTAACACCTAGAACAACATGCTTTAGGTGAAATAACTTATAACAATTCTCTTTAATAACTCTGGTAACTATTGTACATTACCCCACGCCTAGGCAAGCCTTAGGTAATCAACTTTTGTAAAACTTGAAACTGTCTTTTTTTTTTTGTGTTTTCTGCTTAATGGTTAACATGCTTAAAAATATCAGTAGGCAAACTGATAGGGCCCTACTTCTGAAGTTATAAACCAGATCTGCATATCTCATGTGTTCTGATACTCACCTAGACAACATGTTTTAGGATCCTGCTTAATAATACTACCCTTGTTTGTGTTTGAGTCGTGATGTTTATGTGCACTATCTGTGGAGGTAAACCTGAGCCTCTAATTGCTTCTTTCTTCCTTATTTGATAAAGTCCAATTTGTTCTTGCATGTCGCCTTAGTATTTTCTCCTTTTAACCTTAGGGGTCTGTCTAGAACTGCCCATAGGTAGGGGTCCTAAATTCCTCCAGGATCACTAAGAAGGACAGGTAACAGCACGCAATAGAGATCGTTAAAATAAAACTCGCTTAAATAACCACTAAGGGATGGGAAAGGGTAGACATGGATATGATGACCGGTGCACTAATGCCACGTGTAGCCCCACTTATGAGGANCCCCCCCCCCCCCAATTCTTTATATATATGCATAGGTGATAAATATTTTAAAGAACCCTCTACATGTGTTTAGACTTCAAATCTTCAAAACTTTAGCACATATGTGTGCTTAGACCGCAAACCCTTTCAAAACCCATTGTCTCTTCTACCTATGTGTTTTCAATGCTTATGTGCTACTCGTATCAAAATTCACAAAGCTTGTTTGGTCTGGAACTACAGTTGTGGACTTTGAGGGGTGACTAACACCTTCCCCTTGAAGTAATTTCAAGCCCTTACCCAATCTCTGGTTAACTAATTGGTGTTGCAATGACCCTTAATAGGTGCCCTAACGCACCTTAACTCGTTAGGTGGCGACTCTTCAATTCCTTATATGCCCCTTTCCCAAAAGGAAGCGAGTCGTCCCAATAATATCAAAAACCCTGACTGATCCGAAAGGAGAGGGCAAAAAGGGGGGCGCGACAGGCGTTTTTCCGCGACGAGAGTGATTGAACTCTCAAACTGATGTTGAATGCTGTTGATTTACTTCATTGCTGAGCTCCGAACTCGCTGATTTTTTATAGCCCATATTTGGAAAATACGGTTCATTTCTTTGCATCCAGGTACATATCCTAAACTCTACATGTATATTCTGGGATTCTAGTAAAAATGATCGCTTACGAGCTCCATTTGTCTTCAATTTTTTTTAAAAACCATTTTTGCTAGTTTAAAATTGCTAGTCCCTGTTTGCTCTATTGAGTATGTTACTTGTTATTTTATGCCTATAATTTCCATGATATGATCCTTTGTTCTTTTACTTCAAATTATTTTGGCATCCAAATTACTGAATTGAACATGCTCCTTGCCGATTGGGAATCAAATAAAAATGTGCTATATCCTATGTTGATGCATTGTGCTCCTTTATGGAAAGAATCAAAACCAAAAACAAGTGTGAAGATGCTATACAATGCATTTCTTAAAACGACTACAATTTTGGCCAATTGTTCTATTTGAATTTACAGAAGGTTCACGTTTTGGCTTGATGGATATTTCTAATGGAAATTACGAGTATATCTGTAGTATGAGGCTACTTTCATCCACATGATCAGTATTTAGTGCAGTTTCGGAATCCTGTTTGGGTGTAATTGTTGTCTTACTTTATCTGGTAGTCATATACACACAAAACTCAAAGTATGCCTCTATTTATGTTGTGCTTAATATAACTTGGTAAAAACATAATAACGATTGCTAGTTGGGACAATGTGTTAATAGTGTCATTCGGTATTATTCACAAAAACTACAATCTTCTCACAAATTTAGTTTAAAAATCTATCAACTGCACTCTTGCCAAATGATTTCGTAATTCTTACAATCTTAAATCTTAGGAAGAATAAACAACTCACAAACCCTGTAGTTTGTTTTAAACACGATTAATAAATCATCGTGACCATAGTCATGATACGTAATCTCCATTCGGATTTTCATCTTTTGTAAATTGTGGTTGCATTTCATGTGGCACGTTTACAATGTGTCAAAAAAAACGACAAGTGCACGCCATCGTGACTTGTTTCAGACTAATTCATAAATATTAAAAGCGGCTAAATAGTAAAAAGGCTAAAATGCACACTCAGTTTAAAATGTGTAAATAATCACATAATTAGGCAAAATATCGATAGTTAAGTTACCGTGCTAGAACCACGAATTTTGAGAGTGCCTAACACCTTCTCCCCAGTTAACAGAATTCCTTACCCGGATTTCTGGTTCGCAGGCATTTTTAAACAGAGTCAAAATTTCCTCAGTTTGGGATTTTAATAAATAATTGGTGTCCCAGAACAACGTAAAAAATTCGGGTGGCGACTCTGAAAAATCAATAAATAAATCCCAAAAATCGATTATGTCACTTAAATTGGAAAAACCCCCTTATCCCACCCTTCCGGGAAAAAGGAGGTGTGACACTTACAGCCGGCTAGGTTTAATTATGGTAGGGGAAATTTGGTCGTTGATAAAAAATGATCAACGGTCATGATTCACCAAGACTTGGGTCGGGTAGGTACTGGTTTGGGCTTGGGTTTATTGGGATGATTTATAGGGGTATTTGGGCTGATTAATTGGCTAGAATTGAAATTAAATATGTCCATTTGTTAAATACCCTAAATAAATTAACTAAAATAATTTGTAAAATAATTACTAATTATAAAAAATGAATTTTATGCATAGAGATATTTCTAAAATGTTTATTTAGTATTTAAAAATACAAAAGACTATTTTCTGGTAAAAATAACACGAAAATTATATGCATGGGCTATAATTGCAAAGCTATTGCAATCATAGCCAAAAAGGTGCCAATTTGGCTATTTATGAAATGATTTGGACTCAATAGAACCATAAGTAGTAAATTAAATCAAGAAATGTTTTTAAAATTATTTGTGATGCAATTTTATAATTGTTTATGAGAGATAAAATACTGAGCAAAATAATAAAGAATGTATAAAATTGGTGAAAAGTACCAATTGATGCTAATGCATGATTTTGAAGACATATATGCATTTAAAAATTATTTTTTTGGAAAAATTGGGTATCAACAGCTGCCCCTCTTTACTCGGAAAGGATGAAAGAGTTGTCGGGTAAAGATATGATGGCCAATTTTGACCAAGAATCATGCTGTGTATAATTTTGGATTCATCGGCGAAATATATCGATCAAGTCATTACAAGAACGGACGCAATATCTCGGGATAGGTGAAAAAATGGTTTATGGGAGGAACCGGAGCCAGATCGCTCCTGCTGGGATAGCAGTTGCTTGCCTGGTCACCTGTAAATAGAGAGATACTACAAGCATCATTTAAACATGATGCAGGTTACCTTTGCACTATGAAAGTTGTCTTCGGACGGTTGAGGATGACATCCTTAGACCATGACGTCCCGGGCCATGAATTGATCAGTGAGAGATTCGCAGGCCATGAAACGATGTTCTCCGGTCATGAAGATGGTGCCTCCGAACTATGACGCCTTTGAATAATGATATGCAAATTTGAGAGATCCTCAGGCCATGACATGGTGTCTTCTGGCTATGAGGATGATGCCTTTAGACTATGACGCCTTTTGATGAGTTGGTGATATTTCATCCCATGAAATGCAATAATATGATGATGGAATTAGCAAGACAAGGCTTAGTCTTGTGAAGCTGATGGTAGAGCTTAGCCCGAAATAGGAGCAAAGTAGATAATGCTTGAGAGACAGCGCTTAGTCTCGGTGAATGAATGCAAATTGGAGGCAGAGCTTAGCCTCATGCAGGTATGGAGATATAGCTTAGTCTCATGCATATAGAGGCAGAGCTTAGCATCATGCAGGATGCAGAGGTAGAGCTTAACCTCATGCGAGATGCGGGACAGGGCTTAGTCCCATGCAGGTGAAGGAAGAGATTAGACTTATAAAAGACGAAGGCAAAGATTGGCCTTATGCAGATGAGGGCAGAGATTAGCCTTGTGCAAGATAAAGGCAGAGATTAGCCTTATACAGGGTGAAGGCAGCGTTTAGCCTTATGCAAGGTAAAGGCAGAGATTAGCCTTATGCAAGGTGGAGGCAGAGCTTAGCCTCATGCAGGTGAAGGCAGAGGTTAGTCTTATGTAGATGAAGGCAGAGATTTGCCTTATGCAAATGTGGAGGTAGAGCTTAACCTCATGGAAAATACGGGACAGAGCTTAGTCCCATGTAGGTGAAGGCAGAGACTAGCCTTATGCAAATGAAGGCATATATTAGCCTTATTGTTGACCCAAGTCACTTCATGGTTTTGAAGATTGACAAATGTATACCAAGTTGAACCAGGTCCATCAAGCTATCATAGTGAAACAGACTCATTGGCACACGAAGAGTCCATGTGTAGGAGATAACGAGTCATGTGAATTATCTGGGAACTAAGAGGTTGTCTCCTAAAGCCAAAAGGTTGCAAATTGATAAGAGGTTAGAGTTTGAATTCAGTAAGGATAGTAACAAAGGAAGGAAGTTGAGTTTAATACAAACTCTTCCACCAAGGAAGAGTTGCATTAGAACTAAACAAGAACATCTCAACTACGGGCGCTATATAATGTTGAAGTGTTCCTACTGAAGAATTATCGCACCAAGGAAGAAGTGAAACAAGATTGAAAGCAAAATTCCCTGAGATATTTTTCAAGCAGAATCCTTGTGCGACACAAAGGATACTGACCAGCTAGAAGAACCAGTTTCATCTGTTTGTTTATTGAGTCTGGTTGGTTGTATTAAGTGATTTAATATTGTATCTTTTCAGCTTTCTTAGAAGCAATTGTAATAGGTACACACTGTTCAAGTTAGAGTTAACTTGAAGCTTGTCGCAATTAGCTAGAGGCTAGGTTGCTACAAAGGGATTAGAGTTAGTCCTAGGTTTACAAAAGAGTTTATTTTGTAAATGTTGTTTGGCTCAGAGTTGTAGTGAAGAGTTTGTGAAAATCCTACTGAGGAGTAGGTCGTGGTTTTTTCACCTTTTGAGCCAGGTGTTTTCCACGTAAAAATCACTGTGTTTTTACTTTACTGCATTTATTATTCTACAACATTAGAAGTT
>ML266016.1:1894-18263 GCA_005239495.1 Nicotiana undulata | reverse complement strand
GGACATAGTCACTGATGGTCCTCTAGCTACCATGAAGAAGACTACTGAAGGTGTAGATGTACCAAAGACTAGAGCTGACTGCACTGCTGAGGATATGAAGAAATGGGAGAAGAATGCAAAGGCCAAAAAGTGGCTAGTGTGTAGACTAGGTCCAGATGAGTATAGCAGAATCCAAAGCTGCACCACTGCCAAAGAGGTCTGGGATACCTTGCAAGTAGCCCATGAAGGAATACCTCAAGTAAAAAGATCAAGAGGTACCCTACTATACTCTCAGTATGAAAACTTTACTATGAAAGAAGGAGAAACAATCCAAGATATGTACACAAGGTTCACAACCCTGAATGAACTTAAGTCTCTTGGTAGAGTAACTCTTGAAGAAGACAGGGTAGAGAAGATCCTGACTAGGGTCTTGCCAATTTCCTGGGAAAGCAAAATAACCGCTATCCAGGAATCCAAAAATATTGCAACCCTTAAATTGGACGAGTTGATTGGAAACCTTACTACTTATGAACTCAGAAGGCAGACAATGAAAATGGATGCTCCAAAGAAGGAGAGGAGTCTAGCACTAAGGATCACTGAGGGAGAAAATCTGGAGGATGATGAGATGGCCATGATTACCAAAGAATTCAGAAACTTTCTCATGAGTAAGAAGGGCATCTGTAGAGGAGAAAATTACAACAAAGCTAAAGCTCCAGAAAGGCCAACCAACGAGGGATGCTACAAGTGTGGAAAAACTGACCACCTTATCAAAACCTGTCCTCAATGGGAATTGGAATGGAAAAAGGAGAGATATGAAAGAAGGACCAAGAAGAAGGAACTTGTCTCACCCCAAAAAACCACAACAAAAGCTATGGTTGCTGCTTGGGGGGAAAGTTCAAATGAAAAATCAGAAGATGGTGAGACTGAAGATCCAACGCTCATGGAAATTGGAGAATTTGATGAGGAATCACATGGAGAACCAGAGGTAAGTATCTCCCATCTTAAAACAAAAATAAAGTTCCTATCTAAAGAAAAACTCTCTGAGTTGCTACTTGATTTCATGGATGATTTTGAAGAAACATCCAGAGAGAAGGATCAGCTTTCTAAAGAATGTGCAATGCTAAAAGAAAAATGCATGAACCTGGAAATCAGAGTAAGTGAATCTGAAAAGAAAAACATTGTCCTGTTGAACCAGTTTCATCCACTTGAAACTCAGATTCTAGAGCTAAAATCTTAAAACTTAAAGCTGAAGTTAGGATCCAGTAAAAAGGTTATTGATCATTCTCATATCATGTTAGAATAAAATATGGGAAAACTAAAAGATAAGATGTATGCCAAGGATGAACAAATAAGAACACTTAAAGAAGAACTTGGCAATGTCAAACATGAACTAGATCGAACTCGTAAATGGAATAAATCATCTGATGCCTTGACATGGCTTCAAGAGAATCACAGTAGCAACCGGAGAGGGCTTGGCTTTGGAAGTCAATTTCCCAAGTAGGATCCTAAAAGCAAGTATCTCACCCTTCCTGAAAATAAAATCTGCACCCACTGTGGTAAGACTGGTCACTACAAAATTGAGTGTACTGCAAGAGAGCAGGCCAGTCGAAAAAATGAGAGGTTTGTTCAAAAGAAAAATTGGCTACCAAATTGGGCCAGAAAAAATTTAATTCATCCATTCTCTCATAGGAAAGGACCCAAACTAGTTTGGGTTCTTAAAACTAACCCCTGATTTCCTTTTGTAGGTACAAGTGAGAGGAAGCAGCCAAATTTGTTTTTTCGATAGTGGTTGCTCAAAGCATATGACGGGGAACAAGGAACAATTCCTTTCACTTGAAAACCTCAAAAGAGGAAATGTCTCATTTGGAAATGGAAAGAAAGGTGAAATTATAGGGGTTGGCAAAGTAGGAACTAGAAGATAAGGAGCTTGGACTGGTGAGAAGCAGTGAACACATTGAAGCAGCCATGGGAGATGGAACAGGTGATGCACCAGGTCCAACTACCCCAAGCAACATGACAGGGGGAACTCAACATGTGAGCCCTGGCCCTGATCCTGTTCCACAACAACAAGACACCATAGAATCATCCAGAAGTGAACAATTGGTGCTCAAACCACACAGATATCAAAGTTCTCACCCTCTTGAGAACATCATAACATATTTGTCATCCTGAATAAAAAAAAGAGCCTCCTTGAAAAATCTGTGTGCGTTTGATGCCTTTCTATCATTAATCGAACCAAAGAACATTGGTGAAGCCCTACAAGATGCTGATTGGGTAAATGCCATGCAAGAAGAGCTGAATCAGTTTGAAAGAAGTCAAGTATGGCACTTGGTACCCAGGCCACTAGACAGATCAGTGATTGGCACAAAGTGGGTCTTCAGGAACAAGCTCGATGAGGATGGAACTGTTACAAGAAACAAGGCCAGACTGGTTGTTCAAGGGTATAGTCAAGAAGAGGGAATTGACTATGATGAGACCTTTTCCCCTGTGGCAAGACTGGAGGCAATCAGACTTCTTATAGCATTTGCTGCACATATGGAATTCACTCTCCATCAGATGGATGTTAAGAGTGCCTTTCTGAATGGCTATCTGAAGGAAGATGTATTTGTCAAACAGCCGCCAGGTTTTGAAAGCAAGGAGTCACCTGACCACGTATACAAACTTGACAAGGCTCTCTATGGTCTCAAACAAACACCTAGAGCATGGTATGAGCGGCTATCAAAATTCCTGCTAGAACATGGGTACAAACGAGGAAAAATTAACAGCACCTTGTTCTTAAAGGAAAATGGTAAAGAACTCCTAGTTGTGAAAATATATGTGGATGATATTATATTTAGGGCAACTTCTGAAAAACTGAATAAGGAATTTGCTACACTTATGAGGAGCGAGTTTGAGATGAGTATGATGGGTGAGATAAACTTCTTCTTAGGCTTGCAAATCAAGCAAAACCCCAATGGAACAATGACTCATCAACAAAAGTATGTGAAAGAACTGCTAAAGAAGTTTAAAATGGAGGACTCAAAGGAAATAGACACCCCTATAGCCACAACTACAAAACTGGATGTGGATGAACCTGGTTCATCTGTTGATCAGAAGCTATACAAAGGGATGATTGGGTCTCTATTATATCTCACTGCCAGTATACCTGATATTGTGTTGAGTGTAGGACGGTGTGCTAGGTTTCTTGCAAATCCAAAGGAGTTCCACCTAACTGTAGTGAAGAGAATTTTGAGATATCTGAAAGACACCACTGATTTGTGCCTTTGGTACCCTAAAGGTAGTAATTTCAACCATGTAGGATATGTTGATGCTGATTATGCAGGGTTCCTGGTTGACAGGAAAAGTACTTCAGGCATGGCTCACTTTCTCGGCTCATGCCTTGTGTCTTGGGCCACCAAGAAACAAAATTCAGTAGCTCTGTCTACTGTTGAGGCTGAATATGTGGCTGCAGCCTCATGCTGTGCTCAGTTGCCGTGGATCAAGCAATAACTCATGGACTTTGGTATAAATGTGGGATGCATTCGTATTTTCTGTGATAACACTAGTGCAATTAGTATGACCAAGAACCTGGTTCATCATAAGATAACTAAGCACATAGATGTTAGACACCACTTCCTTAGGGATAACAAGCAAATTGCAGATATCTTTACTAAAGCACTGAGTAGGGAGCATTTTTAGAGAAACATGCTTGAATTAGGGATGATTAAGATCACCTAATTGAAATAAAAAATACGAAAATAAAATAAAATAGGCTAGAAACATTAACATAGGTACTTAACCAGACTAATCATTGCTCAGTATCATGTCTTTATTGCCATATTCTCTTGCCATGTATTAATATGATTCCCTGGGTGCTAATGATGTTTCTCTATCTTTGTAAATTGAGGCAAATTAAAGACTTTAACACGATGAACCTGGTTCATCGCCGCTAGTTCATCTGACTGACAAGGTACGCGCTCATCTCCATACATTTATTGAAATAATTATAGTCACACATGAGCAGAATTCTATCCTTATTTGGTTCAATTCAAATTCTCAGTACCTATCCTAAAATGAACCAGTTTCAAGAAGTCCCATCTCTACTTAACTAGCCTAGTTTTTAGGGGGTGTATAACCGTCTAATCAATGTCAGTCTTACGCCGATTATACTTCTACTCGAGTAAATACTCTACCGTTGTATTATTCATAGCCACATCATATAAAAAGGTCATCATTGCCTCACCTCTTCATAACATAACAAGTAGAACCAAGTTCGCCGCTCTTCTTCTAATCAGAACTGATCGAATTTTCTTCTCTTTCTAAAAACCTTATCGCAATGTCTTCACCACCACCTGACTTTTCTTCTTCTTCATCACCCAATCGTGATTACGATATAGGACATTATGAATCTGATTCTAATTCTCCATCCGTGTATACCTCTCAATCTCCAGAGATATGTTTAACCCCTGAAAACCCTCCAGTTCTTGAACCCACACCTAACCCTACTCCAGCCCCCAGGGCTCGTCGTGTTAAAGTTCTTGCAAGAAAATCTGTTTCTTCTAGCTCTCATGCAAAATTCTTGGAGGAAATTCAACAGGCTGAAAAGGATAATGATTCTGAATCATCAAGTGACTCCTTCAAATCTGCCAATGAGGATGACGCGCCTGCTTCATCCACTTCTGAGCAAGGTGATCTTGAGATTGTTTCTGAAATTGCTACCACTGAGAACAGGTTTGTATTGGTTGGGTCAGTTGTTGATGTTGAAGTACCGGATAGGCGTAGAAAATTAGGAAAAGATAAAATTCTTGAGAGAGAGGGAGAAGGAGGTTTTGTAAGGGAGTCTGGGGAGGACGGTACCACTTTGGCTATTTATGGTCCCGTTCCTGAGATTGTTGAAAAAGATGTTACAAATTTAGGGGGAAGTGTTGCTGAGGAAGCAGCAGCAGGTTTAGAGAGCTTACGAAAATCAGCAGATAAACCTGGTTCATCTATCGAGGAGACACTAGCTGAGATGCAAACGAACTAGGAGAGATTCTGAACATACCTGCTGAGGGCTACGATGATTACACTAGGCAAAGATGGCCTAGTCTTGATGGAATGGCCTCAACTCTCAACATCACCAGATTCTTTTGTGAGAATGAGGAGGAAGTTGAGCCCACGATGGTGTTCAAAAGTGTAATGAGGCCCCAACACAAGTTATTCTTTGAATTCGTTATTAAGTTCCTACTGCCAAGACAAGAGAGAAGGCACATCGCCAATTACATGGACCTCACCTTGATGGAGTGTTTATATAGGGGAAAGCAGATCAATTGGCCAGCTTTCATCATTCAACTCTTGGACAGAGTTTTCAATGGAACCAAAGCACACACTATTCCGTATGACTTTATTCGAACAGTTGTGCTTTCCCACTTTGAGGTTCCTGTGAAGAAAGCTGAGATGGCTAATTCTAAAGATTATTTTGGGAAGAACACTTTACTGACATGTGATTATCTTGTCAATGTTCCTGAGGATGAACCTGGTTCATCTAGGAAGCAGCCAGTCAATAGCAAAGTAAGGTCATTGGTGCAGGAAGTAGAGATGAAGGATGAGGAGATCCTTAGATTGAAATCTCGCCTTCATGAGGTGGAATCTGAGCGGGATGCTCTCAAAGTTGAACTAGCAAAAGAGAAGGAGAAAAATGAAGGTCTTCTTCAACAAATACTTTCTCTCCTTCAAGCCAAGAACCCAACCTCATCTTCACCTACCCAACCTTAGGATGTCCAGAGCCACCAACACCCCATCTATGATCCAGTTCGGGATTTGTTATGTTTTGATTTTTTTTTTGCTCATGGTTATGACTTTCTTAGTTCTTTCTGTGTATGGTGTTTGATTACTAACTAATCAATGAACGCTACTGTTTTGTTATTGACTTATCTCAATTTCTTATTTAGCTTACATTTATTGGTTTCTATTGATGATTAAATCATGTTTGCCCCTGCAGTTGCCTCAATGGCCATGAGTAATTTTTAACAAATTCTGGTAAGTTTATCATTTTGCAACTTTTCGATGATGCCAAAAGGGGGAAGATGGCGTGCTTTTCAAAACTTTCACAAGTGATATTTATAACCTAATGAACATGGTATCTCTATGATAAATGCTAAAACCATACAAAGTGTTTGAAGATTGTACAGGGTTTGTCATCATCAAAAAGGGGAATTTGTTGACCCAAGTCACTACATGGTTTTGAAGATTGACAAATGTCTACCAAGTTGAACCAGGTCCATCAGGCTATCATAGTGAAACAGACTCAATGGCACGCGAAGAGTCCATGTGTAGGAGATAACAAGTTATGTGAATTATCTGGGAACTAAGAGGTTGTCTCCTAAAGCAAAAAGTTTGCAAATTGATAAGAGGTTAGAGTTTGAATTCAGCAAGGATAGTAACAAAGGAAGGAAGTTGAGTTTAATACAAACTCTTCCACCAAGGAAGAGTTGCATTAGAACTAAACAAGAACATCTCAACTACGGACGCTATATAATGTTTAAGTATTCCTACTGAAGAATTGATCGCACCAAAGCAGAAGTGAAACAAGAATTGAAAGCAAAATTCCCAGAGATATTTTGCAAGAAGAATCCTTGTGCGACACAAAGTCTACTGACCAGCTAGAAGAACCAGTTTCATCTGTTTGTTTATTGAGTCTAGTTGGTTGTAGTAGGTGATTTAATATTGTATCTTTTCAGCTTTCTTAGAAGCAATTGTAATAGGTACACACTGTTCAAGTTAGAGTTAACTTGAAGCTTGTCGCAATTAGCTAGAGGCTAGGTTGCTACAAAGGGATTAGAGTTAGTCCTAGGTTTACAAAAGAGTTTATTTTGTAAATTTTGTTTGGCTTAGAGTTGTAGTGAAGAGTTTGTGAAAATCCTATTGAGGAGTAGGTCGTGGTTTTTTCACCTTTTGAGCCAGGTGTTTCCACGTAAAAATCTCTGTGTTTTTACTTTACTGCATTTATTATTCCGCAACAGTAGAAGTTGGGACACCAAGAAGAACCAGGTTATTCTAGTAAGACAGTACTCGAAAAATTGGACACCACACAAATCACCCCCCTCTTGTGTGGTATTGAAGTATAAACATGTCTTATGCAAATGAAGGCAGAGCTTAGCCTCATGCAGGATGTGGGACAGGGCTTAGTCCCATGCAGGAAATAGAGTAAATGGTAGATAGTAGCAGAATTTCTTAGCTGGTAACAAATTTTAGTATGCGGTGGTTGCGAAGGTTGTGACTTCGAGGTATGTTTATTCTTGGTTCCTGCATCCAAAGAAAAATGGTGAGTTCTGTAAAGGGGGGGGGGGTCGGTTCGTGCCCCCGTCCACTTGCTAGAATTGCTTTGCTTGGTCTAGATATCATGTTCAAATCATCGGGGTAGCATTGACTGAACATAGTTACCTTACAAGAAAGCATGCATATTTTTGTAAAGACATAGTAAGAAATATATTTTAAGAATTTTAGATGAAACGATGACCACGACAAGATCCGAGACATTGCAACCTCCCATGCTACTAAATTTTGAGGGACTTCCTCAAAATTCTGCCCCAGTTAGATGGATTGGCATCTCTGACTGTTACACATGCTGCGATTGGCGGAACTTGCTTCGGAATTTTGAGGGTCCTTCTCAAAATTTCGCCCTAGTTTCTGATGGTGGGGGAAAATAAGATTTTTATTGAATTGTGATAGAATCCACAGGGCTGCCTACGTATCCCCTCTTAAAAGGGAATCAGGTCAAGAGTAGTTCAATTTACATCATATGAGGAAAGCATAAAGATTACACATAGTATCGCTTGATTGCATCTGAGTTGATCGGTTTTGGCCAGACTTCTCCGTCCATTTCTGCAAGAATAAGAGCTCCTCCTGTCACTACTCTGTGAACCATGTATTGACCATGCTAGTTGGGAGAAAATTTTCATGTGGCTTCATCTTGATGTGGGAAGATCTTTTTCAACACCAACTGCCCCAGTGTGAACTATCTAGTCTTGACTCTTTTGTTGAAGGCTCTGGTCATTCTGTTCTGATAAAGTTGTCCGTAACACACTACATTCATTCTTTTCCCGTCTTTGAGGGCTAGTTGCTCATAATGGCTCCTTATCCATTATGCGTCGCGGAGCTCAGTTTCTTATATGATTTTCAAGGAAGGAATCTCCACTTCGGTGGGAATAACAACTTCCGTACCATAAACCAGAAAGTAAGGAGTTTCTCTAGTTGATGTGTGGACTGTGGTGTGGTATCCCAATAAGGAAAATGACTATTTTTCGTGCCACTGTTTGTGGTTTTCTACCATCTTTTTCAATATCATATTGATATTCTTGTTGGCGGGTTCCACAGCCCCGTTAATATGAGGTCTATAGGCTGTGGAATTCTTGTGCTTGATTTTGAAAGTCTCGCACATGGACTTCATTATATCACTGTTGAGATTGGAGGCATTGTCAGTGATGAATTATTCATGAACTGCGAATCGACAAACAATCCGGTCGCGGACAAAGTCTATCACGACTTTCTTAGTCACTGATTTTTAAGATGCTACTTGGACCCATTTGGTGAAATAATCAATAGCTACCAAGATGAACTTGTGTCCAATTGAGGGGGTAGGCTCGATCAGTCCAATGAAATCCATTCCCCAGGAGGCGAACGTCCAAGGTGAGCTTGTTGCATTGAGCTCGTTTGGGGTACTT
Organism: Nicotiana undulata; assembly: GCA_005239495.1. Classification (NCBI taxonomy): domain Eukaryota; kingdom Viridiplantae; phylum Streptophyta; class Magnoliopsida; order Solanales; family Solanaceae; genus Nicotiana; species Nicotiana undulata. Next base: position 9,603 of record ML266016.1, on the reverse strand, counting down.
TTATCATATCTGTGTGTACCTGACATTGATAGCATTTCCGAACATATTGGATGTAGTCCGTTTCCATGGTCATCTAGAAATAACCGACTCTGAGTATCTTTTGTCCAAGACAAAGCCATTCATATGCGGGCCGCAGGTCCCCACATATATTTCTTCAAGTAGTTTAGAAGCTTCCTTTGCGTCGATGCATCTCAGTAATCCCAAATCAAGAGTCATTCTGTATAGGATTCCTCCGTTGTGGAAGAAACTGTTGGATAACCTCCAAAGTGTATGTTTCTGGGTATGAGTTGCATGCTCCCGGTACTCTCCCTTTGCCAAATATTCCTTGATGTCGTGGAACCAAGGTTTCCCGTCTTCTTAATCTTCAACATGGGCACAATATGCCGGTTTGCTATGAATTTTCACCGGAATAAGATCAATGAAGTTCTTGTCTGGATGTTGTATCATGGATGACAAGGTGGCCAATGAATCGCAAACTCATTCTGAATCCTGAGAACATGCCAAAATTCTGTTTTTGTGAACCTCTTTCTCAATTACTGCACATGGTGAAGATATGGCAATATCTTGGTGGCCCATTCTCCTTGTTCTTGGTGTATAAGCAAATCTGAGTCACCAATTACCATAAGCTATTGAATATTCATGTCCATGTCCATGTTGAGCCCTAGTATGAAGGCTTTATACTCTGCTATGTTGTTGGTGCAAGGAAATCTGAGATTAGCAGATATCGGATAATGTTGGCCAGTTTCTAATACTAAGACCGCTCCAACGCCGACTCCTTTGAAATTTGTTGCTCCGTCAAAGAACATCCTCCAACCATCATAGGATTCAGCGATATATACTCCTATGAACAATACTTCTTCATCGGAAAAATACATTTTCAGGGGTTCGTATTTTCCTCCCACAGGATTTTTCAGCAAGATGATCTGCCAGTGCCTGTCCTTTGACCGCATTCTGAGTCACATAAACTATGTCGAACTCACTCAGCATGATTTTCCACTTAGCCATCTTGCTAGTGGGCATGGGCTTTTGAAAGATATACTTCAAGGGATCCATCCTTGATATGAGGTATGTTGTGTAGGCACAGAAGTAGTGTCTCAGCTTTATAGCTACCCAAGTTAGAGCGCAACATGTACGTTCCAGCAGAGAGTACCGTGCATCAGATGGAGTGAACTTCTTACTCAGATAATAGATAGCTTGATTCTTTTTCCCTGTCTCGTCATGCTGCCCTCGAACGTAGCCGAAAGCTCCATCTAGTACCGCAAGGTAGAGTAATAAGGGTATACCTGGCTTTGGCGGGACCAATATTTGTGGTTTTGATAAGTACTCATTGATTCTATCGAAGGCCTTTTGACATTCCTCGATCCATTTGGTTGCAGCGTCTTTCTTCAACATCTTGAAAATTGGGCTATGAACCGGCTGATGTAATTTAGCCGTTCCAGAAAACTCGTTACATCCTACTTATTCCTTGGTGGTGACAGCTCCTGGATGGCTTTGACTTTAGATGGATCTAACTCTATCCCTCGGCGACTGACAATGAACCCAAACAGTTTTCCGGTAGGAACCCCGAATGCACACTTTGCAAGGTTTAATTTCAGATGTATTTTTCCTCAATCTGTCAAAGAACTTCCTTAAATCTGCTATATGGTCGGTGTCTTTCTTGGACTTGATGATGACGTCGTCCACATATACCTCGATCTCTTTATGTATCATGTCATGGAAGATAGTAATCATAGACCTCATGCAAGTGGCCCCAGCGTTCTTTAGGCCGATTGTCATCATCTTGTAAAAATATACTCCCCATGGCGTAATAAAAGCAATTTTCTCAGCGTCCTCCTCGTCCATCCAGATCTGATGATAACCGGCGAAAAAATCCACAAATGACTGGAGATCATGTTTGGCACAGTTGTTAATTAGGATGTGTATGTTTGGAAGAGGGAAATCACCCTTTGGACTAGCTCGGTTGAGATCCCTGTAATCAACACAAACCCTGACCTTTCCATCCTTCTTCAGTACTGGCACTATGTTGGCTAACCATGTTGGGTATTCAACCACCCTGAGGACTTTGGCGTTGATTTGTTTAGTGACTTCCTCTTTTATTTTCAGACTCATGTCAGGCTTAAATTTCCGGAGTTTCTACTTCACTGGTGAACACATTGGATTTGTGAGCTATTTGTGATCCACAATGGATATACTTAGTCCGACCATTTATCATCGTACGACCATTCAAAATCTCCTCATATTCCTTCAATAATTGTGTGTACCCTTCTTTCTCGGATTGCGACAAGTGGATGCTGATGCGAGTTTCCTTAACAATCTCTGAATCTCCCAAATTGATTACCTCAGTTTCATTTAGATTGGACTTAGGCTGGTTCTCAAAGTCCTCTACTTCTTTGACGATTTCCTCGGGTATGATATCTTCTTCTTCTGAATCACTATCCTTTTGTTGGGTTGCCTCATTGCATGTCACAGTCATTGGTTCATCAAGACAGGAAATAGTAATGCTATATAGATAAAAGTATGAGAGAAAAAAGATAATAATAAATACTGATTTGTTAAAACATAAAAGCGATTTTCAATAATTCAAACAAACGTTTTTAGAACACTGGAGATTTTATTTAAGGTAGAAAATGCAAAAAGGAAATCATTAGTAAACGAAAAAACAGTGCTTGTTCAGCCTTGCTACCCCGAGACTCGTCGGGCCCAGGACGATTTGACAGTTCAGTTTCGGAGGAATGATCCCTTGCTCACATCTTGGATGGTAGGGCCTTCCTCCTCTCCCTCATCAACAATGACACAACAATCCATATCCTCGTCCTCCAAGAATAAGTTCCTTAAGGCTGCTAATGCTTCCTCCTCCTCTGATCCCCATATGATGTCGACTTGCTGGAAAGTTTGTTCCAAGTGCAGTATGGGCTGCTCCAATGGATAGTAAGGACCGTGCCATGGTGGAAACTAGTCGTCGTACTCTTTCCAAGTGTACTAATAGCCCAGGCCAAAGGTTGTGCCGTGGCGCTTCAGCTGTATCGGCTTGGAAATGCCTTGAAGATTCTCACCGAGACCCTTTCCAGGTTAGTATCCGCCCCAATTCATTATGCTTTCAATCTTACTACTCCACCACTTATCCTTGTTTATTGCATTGACCCACTCGATGTGGTGGTAAGTTTCTCCACCAAGCCTTCTTCTGCCTTTAACTACTGGGATAGTTTGGCGATTGTATATGGGTTTGCTCCTATCTCCATGGATGATGACCTCCTGATGGTTTCATTCAAATTTTACCGCCTAAAGCAAATCGATGCCACAGCCCCGACGACATGTATCCATGGTCGTCCTAATAACAAATTGTAGGATGCAGATATATCTAACACCTGAAACTCAACCTCAAACCATGTAGGTCCCATTTGCAGATAGAGATTGATCTCTCCAATGGTGGACCTATGAGACCCGTCGAACGCCTTCGCATTCATAGATCCCTCTCCTATTTCGTAGAGTCCATTGCCCAACCTTTTCAGTGTTGTCAATGGGCAAATGTTAAGGATGTACCCCCCATCGATCAGGGCCCTGGTAATGAAGTAATCTTCCCATTGCACGGTAATATGTAGTGCCCTGTTGTGACTCAAACCTTCAGGTGGTAGTTCATCCTCGTGGAAAGTAATCTTGTGACTTTCTAATACTTGCCCCACCATGTTAGCCATTTCTCCGCTTGTGATGTTATTAGGCACATAAGCTTCATTCAATACTTTCATCAGAGTGCTCCTATGTTCTTCCGAATTCTGCAGCAATGGTAAGATAGATATCTGGGTCGTAGTCTTGTTCAGATGATCTATGACTGAGTATTCCCTGCTTGCACCTTCCTCCAGAGATCATCTGGACCTGTTTCAATGACGGGAGGCCTATTAGAAGCATGCTTTCTGGACTCTCCCAAGTGCTCAGGTGTATAGACCCTTCCGGTCCTAGTCATCCCCTGTGCCGCACCAGCTTCTTCTATCTTGACTTTTCCTTTCCTTCTAGCTTCAACTACATAATCCCAACGCACAACTTTAGTGTTAAAAGGCGGCGTGGTTGACACTGTCACTGTAATTTGTGTGGCTACCCTTACTTCAAATGGTATAGGTGATGTGGCAGGTGGCATTACTTCAACCTCAAATGGCACAGACGTGTCTGTAGGTGGTGTTACCTCAAACTCGAACGAGACTGATGTAGTCACCTCAACATCTCCTGACAAATGAATCTATACTATAATGGGATTAAGTGTAACTGCTGGCTTCTTGGGATCATCACCTTCTTTGATTAACCCGATTGACCTCTCTGGATCCCATTCTTTATCTATTTCTATCAGATTGACGCCTCCACCCATGTGGTCTGTGAGAGGGTTATTGCGAACATTGGGCGTGGCCTCCTTTGCCTGAATGATTTTATTATCAATCAAATACTAGATTTTATCCTTCAGCGAGCGACATTAATCGATGGTATGTCCCTTCATGCAGGAATGGTACGCACAAGTATTGTTTGGATTGACACATTGGGATGGATTCTCTGTGGCTATAGCACGGATGGGATTGACGTACCAGCATCTATTAGCATACAATTGGTCAATGGGCTCAGCAATGGAGGTATATTGTTGTGGTGGCCTGCGGTCAAAGTTTGGTCGAGGTCTTGGGAAGTTTTGGCGAGTTGGAGGTGACTAAAAGTGAGACGGTTGGGAGTTGTATGTGATGAGTTGTAGGAGGATTCTGTTTGTTGGTGATATTCCGAGGTGGTGCGAGGTTTTGAGTGTTCGGGTGGCTGATATCCGGAACACTAAGTGAGAAGGACAAGTTTGCTAGGTTCCGAACATGTTGAAGTTCTCCCTGAAGTTTTAATAACTTTTGTTCAAATTGCGACACAATATCATTTTGGACCTGAGTACCCCGACTGTCAGAAGCTTCTGTAAGTTCAGTTGGTGTTGTGTTATCTTTTCTGATGTTATTCAAGTCTTCCATATTGACTTTGCCTTTGCCTTTAGGTGGACTAGGAGGAGGAGAAGGTGGAGGGCCCCTAGATCTTGTATGGTATGCTGATGATGCCAGAATGCACGAAACAACCTTTGGGGAACGGGAATAATCAAAAGAAAAATAAAATAAAAATAAAAGGTAGCCAAGTCAGTGAGGATCATGAGAAAATATTTGCAACATTTAAACACATATTGCAGGAATGTAAGTGGGCGCCCTAATTTGGGAACCTCGTTATGCCCGAGGTAGGCCTAGTGAAAAGTTGATTTGGAGAACTCAGATGCCAAAACGCCTCATTTCATTAACGTAAATAGACGAACCCCAAAACGACACTGAAATAACAAATAGGAAATAATTCACTAATGGAACTTGGCCTTATTATATTGATGAAAGCAAAAGTAAATCTAGCCTATTTGGTCCCAGAAGGACCTTACCCAGATTCGATATTCATGAGTCCATCGAACATATTTCCCAGCTCGCGCAGTCCCAGCAGCATGTATGCTCTAGCCAGGTGTCCCTCTAACTCCACTATACCTCGCTCAAGATATTCCAGCTTCCTATTGGAAAGGATAGCCATATCTTTCCATTCCTCGATCTGCCTCTTGTTGGTCTCATGTATTTCACGGTTCTCTTTCTCGGAATCGTGGATCCTTTTGCGCAGTCGGTTGTACTTGACCTGAGCCTCAGCATCTTCATCTATGATTCTATTTCCTTGATTGATTCCCGGCCTTACTATCCCGTCCAAGTTGTCCTTCAACCATAATGGATATAGATGTGCACATCCAACATGGTACATGACTGGTTCAATAGTATTTTTCTACATGATAATTTTGTAGTGGCACATGTGTTGAGCTTGGCACTTGTAGGGGACATCATCGTCCTGGAAATCCGCTATGAAGTGACCCATTTTGGCAACCCTTGGCACAACCTGCTTCCTGCCCGCCTGCATCATGACTTGGAAAGGAACATAAGGGTATATACCTCTCAACCCGATTTGCACTAAGTGTGGCGTATCCCTGGACCTAACGATAAAATCGTCCGTCGGGAACCATTCGAGCATCTATTGTACCTGTTCCTCGGTTAGATTATCAAAGAATTCCACCGACTCTTTGGCAGTTCTGGTTGAGCAAATCTGTCCGGAATGTAAGTCATCCTCTTAGGGTGGTGGAAGGCGATGTGATCATTCCAAGCCCTTTGCGGAAGTTCTTGGCGGTATTGGCCCCTTTGAAGGTGTTCTAAGAGCCATAACTTCAACAACAAGTAACAATCCTCAAAATGTTTAACCACTCTTTGACAACGCTCCAAAGCTCGGTAGATGTCAGCTAACATCATAGGGACAATGCTAAAGGTTTGTCCATCGATCCCTTCCATCAAGGCCATGGCTACCATGGCTAGCCTGGTATGAATCCTTTCCCTCTTTGTCGGGAACACCATCAAGCCCAGAAAGCACATAATGAACACGAATACCCTGCGGTGGATGTGACCCAGAGATGTGATAGCGAACTCATCATGATAGGTAAGGTATGATTTTCTTTGACTGTATCTTTCATCCAAGTACTCGAAAGGTATGTAGGGTTGTTTCAAACACTCCAGTTCAGCATTCTTCTTCAACCCTATCATTTTTAGAAATCCTTTGCCCATGCGGTTCTCAGGCACCAACAACCTAGGGCTTTCACAAACTAGTCCAGTTAGTCCTCCTATTTCTTCTAAAAGCGATGTCATTTCGATATTCCCAAAGTGGAATACAACTCTTTCAATATCCCAAAACAAAGTAGAGGCCTCAATCAACATATTGTTAGATTTGATGTCCAGAAGAGACGGTAAATTGCCCAGATGCTTCTTCACGTGTTTCTTATCACTAGATGAAAGGTCTTCCCACCAGTCTAAGAGCATTGGTGGAATATTACTGACCATACCGAATCTGGGGACTTCGTGCCTCATTTTCTGCAGGACAAAATGGTTAGACCCTTTCCCCCACCAGACTCGACTATTTATACACTTATGATTAGCATGTAGTCATTTAGTTCTCCAAATAAATGCACAGAACGTGATTGCGTCCGTTGGTATTATGAAAACCTCGGTGGACTTTGGGATGAGGCTTGTCTTAAAAGGTTGTTGTGCGGATGACACATTAACCCAGCTAAGTTTGACCATGATGCATGCACAATATAACAAGAAGAAGGTTTCTATGGGGGTCTTCACCGATACCCTCGAGCGGACAACTCGAGGGGGGAAGGCACGGAACCATCGACTACACCGATGATCGACTTGTTTTACCGCAAATAACCCTTTACGAATTCAGGGGGTGATATAAATAGGAAGAGCGCAACCACTCATCAAGCGTTGCTAAAAGATTTGTATAGGCACGATTGGAGTATGATGTTGAGCATGATTATACAACAATAAATAAGCAATAAACATCATATTGTCATGTATTTGCACATTATGAAAGCGATAAATACATCAATTATAATTGAAAAGTGGTTACAGAAGAAAATAAAGAAACATGTCAGTTTCGTTTTGAGAAAATAAATATTTGAAAAAATGAACAATTAATTGTACATAGAGGGGAAGGGAAAGGGTGCAAGTATTAACAAAGTAAGACACGTTTATACAAATTCACAAAGCGGTTTGTTATGGTACAAGCCTAGAATCCCCAGCAGAGTCGCCATATTTTCGCCCCCCCCCCCCCCGCCGAGCTTCTCCCCTTTCTCTTTTGCC